>SNQJ01S0061698.1:25525-57152 GCA_010110895.2 Picea sitchensis | reverse complement strand
CGTGGATCCTCATGGTTGAGGAGAAATGAATTTTTGAAGATGACAAAGTGAATTGAAGAAGGAAGTACATGTAGGCCCTGAAGATAATTAAAGAACTGAATTACAAAATAAGAAAGTGTCAGGTCAGCCCTAATGTTAAAAGGAAGTGACATAAATGGTATAAATGAATATCATTATACATTCATTTGATACACAAGTCGAATTTCATAGGAAATCAGAAGTAAAGAAGGCCGGATTTCAAGGGAGGATGAAGTCTTTTAGTGATGTGTTCTAAGGTATGTTATGTTTAGGTCATCTTACCATTTTCGCTATAATTTTTTTTCTAGAACGATTCAGATGGTGAAATTGCTATAGTATTCATAAGACATATCAAGGTACCTATGGTATAAGTGTTAGCTCTTGATTCTTTATAATTATTGAGATACACACTGTGGAAGATAGGGTTTTTGACTAGTTCTGAAGCTATTCAATAAAAAAGTGTTCCGGGTAAAATAGTCATAACTTCTTCATAGAGAATACAAATTAAGTGAGAAAAAATGCATTGGAAATATTACGGACTATAGTTTCTTGTGCATGAGTTTCAGAATTTGATGTTGAATATTGAGTGCGGGGCATTCTGTACAAGTTTGGTCTCCTGAATTAACCAAAATTGAACAAAATCTACCATTCTCTCTATAACTTCTTTTTTGGGAGGATTCAAGGAGTGAAACTTGGAAACGTTTCAGAGAATACATTGAGTAATATTATCTACAGGATCCAAGTATTCCAAGAATTGAATAATTGCATGAATTGAAGAAGACTCAGGAAGCATTATCAGGTTCTATGTGATGGTTGGTTTATGGTGATGATTTAATGTAAAGTTGTATTATCTCTCATATATTATTGGGTGGAAGGAAGGGGCAAGGATGGAGAGTTAAATCCTCTCTTGATATTGGAGTATTGTATCTTCCTCTTAGATGTTTATCCCTCCCTTTACATTTGGAAGTTGTAGCTACCTTTGGAAGTCATTACTTCCCTTGAACAATAACTATTGATTATTTCTCATATATTGTGCATGGTGTATTGGTGTAACTCTTATACTATTGTTCATTGCTCATTGGATATAGTTGAATGGTTGAAATAGAAGTTGAAAAAGGTTGTAAATTGTACTTGATATTGATTCACCCCCCTCTTAGTACCAACAATTATTTTCATAAGAAAGAAGGATGGGTCATGGAGACTTTGTATTGACTACCGTAAATTGAACAAGACGACGATCAAGAACAAGTATACATTTCCAAGGATAGACGATTTGTTTGATAAAATGAAGGAGAGATGATGTTTTCAAAGATTGACTTGAGATTAGGATATCACCATTTATGAATTAAAGAGGAATATATTCCTAAGACCAAATTCAAGAAGAGGTTCAAACACTATGAGTTTACCGTTTTACTATTTGGACTGAAAAACTCCTTGGGGGTATTCATGAGTTTGATGAATGGGGTGTTTCGTTAATACTTGTACAAGTTTCTTCAAGTATTCATTTATGACATACTAATATATTCTCGGACGACAGAAGAACATGGTGAACATTTAATCTTGGTACTAGAGTGCTTGAGAGAAAACAAATGATACGGGAAACCGTCGAAATGTTCATTTTACTAATCGAAGATTCATTGCTTAGGGAACGTTATATCCGGTGAAGGTATCATTGTGGATCCTACGACGGTAGAGGATATTATGGAATGTCCCACACCAAACAGCATACAATAAGTACACAACTTTATGGGTTTAGCGGGATATTACTGAGGGTACGTTGAAGGTTTTTCTAAGATAGCAAATCTGATCATAAAATTGCAGAAGAAAAACAAGAAGTTTTTATGGAGAGAGAAATTCACGGAAGCATTTCAAAGGCTCAAGGAGTTGTTGATGAAAACGTCGATAATAAAATTCCCCGACATGGACAAGGAATTCTTGGTATGCACATACATATCGAAGGAAGGGTTAGCATAGTATTGGGTTAGCATAGTATTGATGCAAGATGGTCGAGTGATCGCTTACATTTCAAGGAAATTGATAAGGCATGAAGAGAACTACGCAACACATGACTTGGAGTTATTGGAAATTGCTTATTCCTTGAGAGTTTGGAAACACTATTTGATCGGACTAAAATTCGAATTAAATACATATCACTGTGGATTAGAACATATATTTACGCAGCGTGACCTGAATGCACGATAGAGGCATTGGTAAAAACTAATTAGAGAATACGACTTCGAGATTACTTACATTAAAGGAACGGTGAACATAGTGGAAAATGCGTTGAGTTGGAGACCATACATATTCTCGATGATACCTCTTTAGACAAATATTAGAGAAAATATTCTAACTATAAAGATCAATGATGACTAATATAAAGAGGTTAAGGAAAATATTGGACGAGACACCATGATGGTACCAAGGTTTGAAGGATATACATTGGACAATGACGGATTGATGAGATATAACAACATGATTTACATACCGCCTAACGATGAATTAAGAAGCTCGATCTTAAGTGAAGGGCATCACACAATGTACATGGCTCATTCGGGAATTACGAAAATGAAGGCATACCTTAAGCCTTCATTCTTATGGAAAGGGATGAAGGAAGACATAATTAGTTACGTGGCGTGATGTCTAGAATGTCAGCAAGTGAAACCTGAACATAGACATCTGACATGATTATTACAACCACGCATTATCCCAAAATCGAAATGGGAGGTCATTTCGATGGAATTTATTGTTGGATTTCCACTGATGGAAAGGAGACATGATTTGATTTTCGTGGTAGTTGACACTTTGACGAAGAGTGCACACTTTATTCCTATAAATACGACGTATCAGGCGCCAGACATAGCTAGAGTTTTTATCAATGATATTGTGATATTACATGGCGTGCCAAAAAGGATCATATCCAATAAAAGATCGATGTTTACATGACGTTTTTGGACCAGTTTCCAAGAGGTCTTGGGGACACAACTGAACTTTAGTACAACGTATCACCCTAAGACAAATGGGCAGACAGAAAGAACAAACCAAATTTTTCAATATATGTTGCATATGTATGTAATGGACAAACAAAAGTGTTGGGAAGAGTTCATTCCACTAGTAGAGTTTGCGTACAATAAAAACTACCAAAGTACCATTAAGATGACATTGTTTGAGTTCCTATACAAGAGACCATGTCAGACACCATTGACTTGGGATCAACTTGAGGATAGTGTCCTGGTAGGACCAGAAGTGATCCAAGAAATCGAAGAAAAAATACAAATGATAAGACAAAGGATTAAATAAGCACAAGATCGACAGAAGAGTTTTGTTGATGCGCATCGCGTTGACCGCAACTATGAAGTTGGTGATTGAGTTTTCTTTTGGGTGAAACCACATAAGATCTGGATCAATTTTGAAAAGGGAGCTAAAATCTCTCCTAGGTTTGTGGGACCTTTCGAAGTTGTGGAAAGGAAAGGAACCGTGGCCTATGGACTATCCTTTCATGATTCTTTGAGACGTATGCACATTGTTTTTCATGTATCTATTTTGAGACATTATGTTAGTGATCCTACACATGTGATTGGCATGAGTTCTTTGTAGGTGTCGGACGAGGGTGCTCTCACTACGGAGCCAATCCACATTTTGGACTATCACATTTCACAGCTACGATGTCGAATAGTCAATCAGGTCAAGGTCTAGTGGGACAATTATAGTCCACACTCGGCTACCTGGGAGGACGCATAAGATATGTGCTAGCAATTTCCTTACATGTTTGATAAATTAGACATACAGATAATGTCATATACTTTTATTACTGCATTTTATATACTTTAAAACTTCGAGATGAATTTTAAAACAATAGGGGGTGTATGTATCATCATGTTCTTGTGAGCACATGTTACCGACTTATTATTTGATGACACTTAGGCAAAACAATGGAATTATAATTACATAGTTATTTTTTTCACTTATGGATTTTTTATGATCATGTTGATGGTTGTGATTTAATGTTATTTGATATATATGTATTGGCAATCTTGTGTGAGTTTTTACGAGGTGTGCAAGACAATTGAAAGATTGTGGATGTCGATGTCATCAACGGACCTCCCTTGACTCTATATTGAGTCAGTGGATTGTAATGGTTTGATTATTTAATTTATGCATATGGCCCGGCATATGATCGATTATAGTATGAATTTTGTATGGATCATTGATACTATTTTGTTGATGGATGCAGGATAAAAAATGTTTGCTAATATGACTCACATAAGGTCTAAAGGTGCCATGCATAGAAACCATATATATTAAGGGAGAGGTGTTAGGTGTCCTGCTTACAACCTACTAGCACTCCTTTTGTGGCTCGAATTGTAGGTTAAATTTTACCTAGTTCGAGAGATCCACATTTTCGTGAGGGAAGACTGAGATATCTGCTCATAAATATTCTAAGGGGCACACAATAAAAAAGGGTCCTTATTCCTTAGATCCATTAATGGTCTCGAAATTGGATTGGAATGAGTATTGACTCTAAGGGTTGGGAAACTACCAAAATTAGTCAAAGGAAAGTGGCACCCTTGGGCAGATTTAGGTAGTCAAAAGGAAAGTGGCACCCTTGGAGCACGGAGTTGCGTCGTGAAGGGTACGCCACATAAGTAACACTTGAGTCAATGAATCTAGGTGGCCTAGAAAAAATTGAGAGAATAATTAAACCTTGTAAAATATTTAAGCATTGCTGGATTTAATTAATTAATTAAGGATTGAAATTATTGATTGTAAATCCCAAGTGAGAGTCTAAGCCTATTCAAAACTTAAGCCTAAGTCTAAGTTCTTGTAAGGAGACTAAACTAAATTATTAACTAAATCAAAATAGGAATGAGGTAAATCAATTTAAGAAATTAAGAAAAATAAAATAAGTCTAAAGAATTAATATAATACACATGTGTGCAAGAGAATACCAATTTGGAAATTAAGGTAAGAAAGGAATAAAGCATGAAAGAAATTGTGTACACATAGAGTGGTATCTAGAGTCTAGTTAACACTAGACTAACTAGAATAAGACTCATATTTTAACTCAACTTAGATTTAGTAAGGCATCAATCATTAATTGGGAATATGGGGAATAAATATACAACTAGGAGTGATTTAAGGAGTGCATTTGAGAAATGTGAGGGAAATAGACTATTAATTTAAAAACAATATGGAATTAATTGTTCAAATTGGGGAAAGGGTGACAAGTGTAAGGGGGGAATAAATTATAATTTATTTAATTAAAAAGCAAATTAATTGTGCAAGGGGAATGTGTCAATGAGATAATACCTATAAATAAAATGGTCAAGATCGGAAAGGGGAGGAGATTGGTTATTGGTAAGGTTATGTTGTTGAAATATTTCATTGGTTTTACTTGTGAGAGTTGGGATACCCAACTTCATAGAGAGTAGTGGCTCTACCTTGCAAGGCAAGCTTGGATCTAGAGGATTTATGGTTTTGTGTGTGTGGCCCCTTTGTGGTTCAGGGGGCTAAGGGGGAAGAAGAGTACCTCTAGCATTGGTTGGGAGGTACCGATGAAGTCTCTACAGTTAGAAAGCGAGAGGATGAAAGGATCGCCATCACTGAAGAACATCTTAGACTCTTCATCGCCTTCAGTTAATATACTCTTATTTGAGTTGAAATTTAATTAGTTATATTTCGCATTCATCCCATGGAAATATTCTCATAAACTGCCATTTTATTCTTGACATTGATTTGGTAAATCCTTGATGGGTTTTTGAGTAATAAGCATTGGAATTTTGTATTTTCTCGATAGTAATTCGATTTACATTCTCAACTAAGAATTGGAATTTTTCATTTTCTAGATTGTAATTCGATTTACATTTTCAACTAAGCATTGGAATTTTGTATTTTGGATAGTAATGTCATTTACATTTGACAACTAAGCATTGGAATTTTGTATTTTCTGGATTAAGTTCGCACTAGCTATCCTAGATCGAATCGATGTGTCTCTGAGCGAATGAAGTATTGAGATTCCTTAGTTCTTGCAAATCGTTTAGGTGTCTGCTCTTCACCTTCATGAATTTATTTAAATGACAAGCATTGAAATTCCTTGGCTCTTGCAAATCGTTTAGATGTCTTCTCTTCACCTTCACGAATTTATTTAAATGTCAGTGAGAAAAATTCCTTGTCTCTTGCAAATCATTTAGATTTCTTCTCTTCACCTTCGTGAATTTATTTAAATGACAGCCAATGAAATTCCTTATCTCTTGCAAGTCATTTAGATGTCTTCTCTTCAACTTCACGAATTTATTTAAATGACAGTCACTGAAATTTCTTGGCTCTTACAAATCATTTCGATGTCTTCTCTTCGCCTTCATGAATTTATTCAAATGATAGTGAGCAAAATTCCTTCGCTCTTGCAAATCATTTAGATGTTTTCTCTTCTCCTTCATGAATTTATTTAAATGAAAGTCAGTCAAATTCCTTGGCTCTTTCAAATCATTTAGATGTCTTATCTTCACCATAATGAAATTCCTTAAATGACTATTAGTGGATTTCCTGTAGCGATTTCTTCCATAAATTATGTTTTGTCCAACGATTGAATGTGCCTCCCCTTTAGTGAATCTCATATATAAAATTTCATGGAGAGATATTGCTTCCTGCGTTTTTTTTGTTTCTTCCAATGATTAAAAAGACCTATCCTATAGCGAACCACGTTCAGATAATATCCTCCTGCAACCTTAATGAACTCTCTCCTGTAGCAACCCACCTTTAGAGGTTTTTTTCCTATGATTTTCTCATGTCACTAACAAGCACCCTCTATCAACAAATTTTGAATTACATTGTTCCTTGGGTGCATACACGCTCCTAAACATGGAAAATATGACATTATTGGCTTGCATCATCTTCAACATTCTTCCAGGGTTTTGTTCCAAACAACTTTGGTGGGACTCTGGTTAATCAAATATATTGCACAATAATATGCTTATCTTCGAAAAAACTCATGAACTTTCTAATTATATTTCATCATACAATGTGCAATGTCCCACATGACCCAATTATTTCTCTCTACAACTTAGTTTTTCTCAAAGTATAAATAGTAGTTAAATACTTCTTCATGCTCCCTACAATAACTTACAAATTAATTAGATCTATATTCTCAAATATCCCAACTATCAAATATGCATGTCTTTAATGGCTCCCTATTAAGGATTTTATTTCTAACAAAACATTCAAAGGATTCAAACTTTTCTGATAGGAAATAGATCCATACCTTTGACTATAAAGGTAAGTGAATATAAACCACCACTCCTTGACAACCAACTCATCAATCTGCATAAGTTAGTAATCATGAACTCTATAATTGATTATTTTAATTGAACAGGATTCATGTCAAGAGTATCCCAGTAATCTCCGCAATATTGTTAGTGATAGTCAAGATTGCATAGTTATTGAAAGAATTCAACCGAGCCATTAATAATGAACACCCCCATTTCCTTTCCATCTGTAATGGTATATGCCTTTATCTATTTATTTTCTAAGCGAAACAATTTTGTTTTGTTTTCATCTAATTTTAAGGCGATGTCGATGTATGATTGATTGCATATTTATATTACTCTCACGCCATTAAAATAATGTTGATGTATGATCGATTGGGTAATTAGATTATTCTTGTGCCCTATAAATAATGTTGATGTATGATTGATATAGTAATTATATTACTCTTGTGCGATGAATTTATGTTGATCTATGATTGATTTAGTAACTAGATTACTCTTGCACCATTAAAATAATTTTTATGTATGATTGATTGAGTAATTAGATTACTCTTGCGCCGTGAAATAATTTTGATGTATCACTGATAATCTAGTCTAGAGTTATGAGTTGTGATTGATTAAGGAACTTAGATACCTCGTTGTTCCTCAGAACAGTCGCCGTTCATGGGACCTTAAATGGTCAAAATCAATCAGATGAATCTTGGACCTGAGCATTATTTATGTGTCTTGGAAGTACCAACCTTGCAGGGTAGGTTGGGAGGGTAGTTATTTTAATATTCAGTGACATGGTTGATCGATTATTAATATTTTTTTTCAGTTGATCGTGATGTGTTGATTTGTGTCATTGTTTACTATGATGATGTGTTGATTATGTGAAACTATTGATATGTTAATGATTTTATTAGGTGTTGACATTAGTTATGATGATGTGTCTCTTGCAATTCTATTAATGATGTTGTGACGATTCTAATTTCCTAATGCGAAAAAAAAAATATTTACCTATTGCACCTCGCTATTCGTTGTCGTAATGGAGGGGAGGTTACAATGATAGATTCCCTCTTTGTAGGGTCGATCCTTATTTTACTTCCATTGATAATAAACATTAGGGATTGTTAGGGAAATTCATGTATATTAAGGTTTTCTAGGAACTTAAGTGCTTTCTCAAAGTCTCTAGCACTTACATCAAATGTGATTTCAATGTTCCTATGTAAATATAAATATTAATATATAATCCAAATAAACTATACAAACTAAATATAGAAAGGGACATAATAAATCATTCATCAAACACATAAATCTATCTTGTGCACTACATAAACCAAAAATAATTTTCAACTACTCATACAAACCTTGCCTCATATTGAAGGTAGTCTTCAAAGTGTCTTATTACTTGACTTGAACCTAGTGGTATCCTTTTTTTTCAGATATTGTTTGAAGAAGTGATTTCGAGGTTGTGAATGATCCAATAATTCATCAAAACTATGCTATTAACATCCACTTAACAAAATTTGTCTTGGTGGACACGTGTTAAGCCCCTTTGTTGACATAGTGAAACTAAAGGTGGATGGTGTTGATTCTTGAGGCTGGTATTGTTAGAACTTGTATTTAATACACATTCTCTATTTCCCATCATTTTGGGACCATATTGTGACAATAAATGACTAACAAAGTGAGGTGTTTGGTCAAATTACTCTCTGCCCCAATAATTGTTTCAACTATTTCTTCACTTCATATGTTTCCAATATGGATTGTTTGTATAATCATGTGTTGTGGAATGAATATTTATGAAACAATTATAACTCACGCTCCACTACCCACTTAGGTGGTATCCTTTAGGCTCTTGGAACACTTCTTTGTATTCCTACAAAATATAGTTTTTTCTCTTTTGTGCATTATTTATAGATGAATTTACTTCTACTAGGGGGATATTACAGTTAAATTTGTGATAATTGATGATAACTAATTTTCAATCATTTACCAAGTGGTATTTATTTTGTGTCCTTGTGGAGACCAGATCCCTCATGTACATGTGTAGTGTCTTCCAAACACTACAACACACACATTAAGTGACACCACATCTACGTCCCCTTCATCAATCTAATTTTCATGTATTGCAATTTAAATCTTGCACTACTTAGTAATTATAAGATATACACATATATTTATCCATCCTAGTTTCTATGGGAAGCGATGGCGATGAACTTCTAATTCTATCCTCTTACCTGAATCCTCTACTATGAGGTTACCTATGAACTATATTCAAATAGAGAATCCACCTTTCTCTTCCTAATATGGAAGAGTTTATTCATATCCTTCTCTTCCTTGGGATGGAGGATTCTCATGTTCACTTCCCTCTACATTGTAGTGAAAAATATGTCATTGTTTTCATTTTAGTTGCTTTCTACCTTGCTAGTTGACTCCATTCATAACATGTGATTATTTATTTTCCTATTTATTGTGGATGGATCTCAATATCTATCTTATTTTATGTATATTGGAGATAAAATTTCTATCAAACAAAAGATCACTACTACATTTTAGGAATTTAGGGGAATTGTTTTTCTATCACTAAAAGTGGGAATTATGGGTGGTTTTGGAATTGAAGGAAGTTTTTTAAAAAGTGCCTCCAAAAGCACAAAAGTTAAAATTTAGTCCTTTTAACAATGTTTTAAGTTGAATTTCGAACCATCCCCAAAAGACTCTTTGGAGGTGGTTGTGAACCATTTCGAAAAAGGTAACTAGTAGAGGTAATTTTTCCCCATAACATTGTATGTGGGTAGTTTGAAAAACCCTGCATAGGAAAGTATGTTCATGGTTTGAAATCCCTCTCATAAAAAATTATGTGGCAAATTTTGAGTCCCCGTCATAGAAAAGTATGGGGTTGGTTTGACACCCCCTAGTAGAAGATTATAGGGGTGGTTTGGAACCCCACACATAGCAAGGTGTGGCGGTGGTTTAAAATCCCCTTAATAGTATATTATAGGATAAATTTTGAACCCCCTTCATAACAAGATACATGGGTAGTTTTAAATCTCAGGTAGGAGGATGGTTTGAAACCCCTCATAAAAACTTATGGGGGTGGTTTTGAACCCCCATCATAGCAAGATACATGGATATTTTTAAACCCCCTCGTAGCATATTACATGGGAAATTTGAAACCTTCCTCATATAAAGGTATAGGGTTAGTTTCTAATCCCACTCATACAAAGGTATGGGGGTGGCTTGCAATCCACCCTCGTAGATACTCACAAGGATAGCTTAAAATATCCCTAGTAGAAACATACATGGGATGTTTGGAACTCTCTTGATAAAAAAATTTATGGGTGGCATGAAGCCCCCTTTGAGAAACTAATGAGGCTGGGTGTGAAATATATATAGAAACATACATGGGTAGTTTGAAACTTCCCTTATAGAAAGTTACATAGGTAGAGGAAAACTAGATTTAAAGACCTTATAGGGTTGGTTTATAACCATAATTAAATCTATGCATAGTAACAAATTTTTCATCCACTTACCAGGTGGTTATTAAAATCCCTATAAGTAACACTAAAAATAACTTATAAACACCCCTATAAGCGAAGATAAGGAAAAATAAATTAGATTTGAGTTCAACATATATAATTGAAAAATTATTGAACATCTATTCAAGGAGAAATGAAATCATATTCATAATGTGTTTATTCAATTAAAAGTAAGGAAGTTAAATGAAGCCCCTTTCAACCTCACCTCAATAGTGACCCTACAAACAACCAGCTATCATCACAAAAAAATATATTTTCTAATATATAATTGAAAAATTATTGATCAACTATTAAAGGAGAAAGGAAATCACATTCATAATGTGTTTATTCACTTAAAGGTAAGGAAGAGAAATAAAACTCCTTTAAACATCATCTCAAGAATGACCCTACGAACAACTTGCAATCATCACACAAAAAAACTAATTTCTAATATATACAAAAACAAAAGGGTTAAAATCAAAACAATTTGAAATTGCCATGCTCATACAATCCTTTGGAAAAACTAATTTATAGCTCTAAGAGCCACATAAAAAATATAAAACAACAACATATCATAAGTTATTAGTACCATAATGAGAAAAAAAACAAATGCATGACATGATTGTCCTTGAACATGATATTCAACAGTTTTTGTCTTCATAGACGTTTAAATTTGAAGGACATGGGGGTGGGCTTTAATAATATGGAAAATTTATGTCCAAACATTTTCAATATGCCAATTTTTGTAAAACTTGAGAATGGCATTCAAGTAAAAAATCACAATGCCTTCACTTAGTTAAATTGTGTAATACCACATGCATTCATGGGATATTCAAGAATACCCCTAATTTTTTATTCCTGGATGTCCCTAATTTTTACTGGAATAAGATTCCATTTTAGCATACCATGCCTGAGGTGCTTTCTTAAGTCCATACGATGACTTCCTCAACTTGAAAAATAATGATGGATCCTGAACATATCCCTCTGGTTGCTCCATATATATCTCCTCATTATAATCTCCATGTAATAATGAATTATTCGCATCCATATGGTGTACCTCCCACTTTCTAGCTGCTGCAATAGATAGAGCTAACCAAATGGAATCAATCTTGGCAACCAATGAAAAAGTCTCCTCATAGTCAATTCCTTTTACATGTTAGAAACCCTTAGCTACTAAACAAGCCATATAATTTGTAATGTATCCATAATCAACCCTCTTTTTCTTGAAAATCCACTTACATCTAACAAGCTTCATGTTGGAAGGTAGAGGAATCAACTCCCATGTTTTGTTCTCTATCAGGGAATTGTACTCCTCTTTTAAAGGTTCCTTCCAATGGGGTTTTCCTTTAGCCTCTGCATAATACTAGGGAAATGATGAAAGTACCATATAAAAATAAATACAAAGAAATGGATCCATGGCAGTAAAATATTGTGGAAGCTCCATAAACTGAGATCTAGTTCTCCATGGATTGACAGGATCACCCACTAGATCACCTACTTCCTAAGGAGTTTGGTGTTCCCATCATGGTTGATGCTATAGCCCTGCAACTTCTTAATGAAAAATATAATTTATATAATATTCATAGATATGATCAGAAATAAGTCTCATGAAGTTCAAAAACTAGTGACGGTGGAGATGGAGGTGTGGATTTCTCTGAAAGTACTTGTGAAGGACTCTCTTCAAACTTAACACTCCTTTGAATGAATAGTGTATTTGAAGTAGTATATAATAACTTGTATCCCTTTAATACCTCTGGATATCCAAAAAAAATACACTCCTTACTCTGAGCTTCCATATCTTTCCTTCTATCGAAAGGGATCCTAGCCCATGCACACCAACCAATCAGTCTGAAGTGAGTGACTTTCGGTTTCTTCCTGCTCCAAGCCTCATATGGAGTGACTCCCTTGAATGATTTAAGATGAAATCTATTATTAATGTAGGCTGCATAGTTGGTAGATTCATCCAATAACTTTGGAGGTAGTGCTCTAGCCTGCAACATACAGTTGGCCATCTCTTTCAATGTTCGGTTCTTTCTCTCTGCTACCCCATTCTGTTGTGGAGTATACATAACAATGTGTTGCAAATATATACCTAATTTTGAACAAAGATGATCAACATCCTTATTCACATACTCTCCTCCATTGTCTGTATGAATCTCCTTAATCTTCTTACCTCTTTGGTTCTCAACTAGATGCCTGCAATCTTTAAGACACTCAAAGATGTAATATTTTAATTTGATAAAGTAGACCCATGTATATCTCAAAAAATCATCGATGAAAGTAAGAACACACTTAGCTTGATTGATCGATAGGTGTGGGAAAGGACATGTAATGTCATTGTGAACCAAATCTAGAAGTGATTATTTCCTTCATGCTTTACCTGTGTTGAACTTATCATTAGGATGTTTTCCTAGTATGCAACCCTGGCAAACTCCATCTGTGTACTGAATGTGGGGTAATCCATCTACCATTCCACCCTTACTAAGTTGATCTAAATATTTAAAATTAAGATTCCCAAACCTCTCATGCCACAACCTAGAATCTTCCTTAGCATGTGTTAAAACAGATACATAATTAGATTTACGAGTGAAGTGAGAGAAGGTGTACAACCGCGAATGGAAATTGACCTGACAAACAACAATTTTTGAACCATCTAAGAAGTCATAAATGATGAATGATTACGGAGTGAACTCCACCTTCTTTCGTAAACCTGAATGACTTATTTGATAGATTGACAGAATATTCACTGAAAGCTTTGGAACATGAATTATATCCTAAAATAATCCATGGTATAAATCAACTCTACCCCTACCGCACACCTCTACAGGAGAATCATCTCCCATGAATATCGGTGGTCTAGAACAATTCTCCAAGTATGAGAGAAGTCTATCTAATGATTCCATGTGATGGGTATCCCCTGAATCAGGCTCCCAAGCATTAGGAGAAGATGAAATATAAATTAATTCATTACCATTACCTCTTTCTTATGATGGATTTTTCCTTGAATTATTTGGAATACAATCCCAAAGGTGATGCTCCTCAAGTGTTTGTTCGATGAGATCTATCATTGTTTTCATGCAAGAAATCTCAGGATGGAACCGCCTCCTACAATAGGAACACTTTTTCTTCTCCTTATTTCCTTTTGATGCATAAAACTCGAACTCTCATCTATGGAACTTTTTTTACCTTCCTTCTTGTTCTCTTGGTCCTTCTTACCCTTGTTCTTCTACTTCTTCTTCTTTAAACTTCCTTGAGTTGTAAGTGCATGGGGATTGAAATTATTAAGTGCCCTTATTTGGATGAGATTTGTTTGCTCATGGATAAGGGACTCCATGAAATCATCTAGGGATGAAATCTTCCATGTAGACCCCATAGCTAACATGGTAGTATGAAAAGAGGAAGTGTATACATAATACATTGGTCCTAGTTTTGTCAAAATTGAAAAGATTAATTGTTCATCTTTCTTATTAATTCCACAAGCCTTAACATGAGAAAGAAAAATTTTCAAATTACAAAATTAGTCATATAGGGTCTCGAAAGCTCTTGGATTCAATGCATGTAGATCATTGTCTAGGTGATGACCTCTTAGATTGCCTTTATTTCATATAAGATCCTTCAACTTTGTCCAAATATCGTTAGGATTATTGAAAGTATCAACATGAAAGAGGAGATATGGAGAGATGATCAAGCACAATATCACATGGGATTCATCCATTCTATTGAAGTATTTTTGTTTCTCTATTTCTAAAGTAGGCTCGACCTCATTCCCCATGGCGATCTTATACAAACCCTTGCTTCGAAGTGGAAGATCTATCTTGGGCTTCCAATCAAAGTAGTTGAAGGGTGCCACGATCATTAAAGAAGATGGTTGATCCATAGTTCTCTATGGGTTTTCCACTCTGATCTATAAACATGTAATAAAAATGAATACTCCCTCACAATAGTGGCTCTAATACCATGTAGTATTAAACCACATTCCAAGACGTAATTGTGATAAAGAAATACTACACTAGCTAATTGCAAAAGAGAGAGAGAGGAGAGAGAAAAATAGAATCAATCTTCACACATAAGAGACTCAGAAACCAAATCTAATCACAATGTATTAATACTTGATAATGTGTACAATATATAGGAATCTCCAGATGAGGAGTAATTCACACTAGATTGGGATTTCCATGTTTGATTAGAAAACTAAGGAGTAGGTCCTACTTACCACAGAGGACTTACCAATAGAATCTCAAGCAGAGTTGGAAGAAGATACAATTTTGCAAAAGAACTCTACAACTGTGAGATATGGGTAGCATGACCTTTGGTAGATTGGGTTGAAAGGACAAATTCCAAACTAGGAAAATTGGTACTCTAGGGAGAAGGTAGAGGAAAATTTTCCTCGCCTCATTTAGTAAAATATTTTGGCCACCAAAATCCTCCCTAAATCGACAAGTATCATATGGAATTGATCATTATATAGTTTTTCATCTATCTTAGTATTTTTTGGGTGGAAAATTTTGAAGAATTGGCTTTCATCGACCATTTTAGTGGTAGGTCCCAATTTGGAAATTTGGGGTTCAGAATCATATAGAGCCATTTAAGGCATCAAATAACGCATTTTTGGGTTAAAAAATTGCAATCATATCTCCTAGTCTCTTGATTTTTTTCTACACAATGAGAGCTTTCCAAGAATGTGAAAACCATCTCAATCGAAGTTCGTATGGGGAAGTTTTGAATCCCACAAGTTAACGTACCTTGTTGACCACCATTTTAAGGAGTGGATGCCACATCAGCCCCCATTACTCACACATGTGGGGATATCCATGTGTGTACTTTCCAAAAGATTCTATAGTTCCAAATCCTAACACTAATTGAAATTCGAGGGATGTAAAATCCCTATATCTAGAAAACTATCAAACTATGCTAAAGAATGGACCACTAGGAGGAGACAGGGTTCCATTCTTTAGCATTGTGATTGTTCCATAGTTGAGGAGAGAATCTAGGAGCGGGATTTGAGAGCATAATGGAGGAGGAATAAGATTATGTAGCAACCATTCATGCCACAATGTCAAAGGAAACTCCATAGTGAGTGACTCTTTCTTTATATTTGCATTTTAATAACTAATGAAAAGGGAGCAGAGCATAGGCCTCACCTTCTAGTTGGGATTTCTCTCATTTTGGGTTTCCTAGGATACATCTTGTGTTCATTTGTGTGGATGGTGTGTTCATTTTCTTATTCTTTCTTTTTCATATTTTCAATCATTTTCATAAATTTGAGCAATAAGATACTGCTAACAAATCTAATATCTAAGGAAATAAACTTGCATAATAAAATATTTTAGTATAATACAAGGTTTGTAGTGACAAACTGTTCCAGTGGAATATCCATGACAATCGAAATATCATTTTGGCATGCTTGAATTTCAATTGTTATGTTCTATTTAACTAGAATGGATTATGTGGGTGCTAGCTATAATCCCATATAAAATAAGAGACACCTACACCTATTATTTAACAGAAGCAATTCATCATTCACGTGCATTGTGTGTACTAGGTGGAATCCTAGGTATGTTTGATGATATCTACAATGTATATGGATTAAAAGTCTATTTTATACTGAATATATAAATAGAAATAATATGTTTTCATTTTAGAACTAGTTCTTCATTTTTTTTAAATGTGACCACCATAGTCACTAGTGTGCAACATTGTACAAACTAACACATATATTGGTAAAGGAATGAATTATGTCACATAATCTTGAATCGATATACAAAGCTCCTATAGATGTATCTATGTATTAAGGATTTTTATAGGGAAACACACAAGTTGTAAAAGTACAAACATATTGCATTCATAGTAGATCATACTAGCAAGATAAATAACATTATTGCACAAATTTCCCCAATACCTATGTGTGAGGCACACCAGATGAGAAAGCCAATACAACTACTACATCAATGATGAAAATTATTGCCGATGCATCTTGAGGAGATGTAGGAGTACTATCATATCATAAAAACTAAACACAAGGAATAATTCGATATGGGAAAATGACAAACTAAACTATATATAAAATGAGGAATTTGTAATTAGACACAGACACATACACAAACATAATGGAATACAAAGTGATGATTTCATACTATCCTCCTCCATGAAATTGTTTTGTACAATGGCCTCCATTGGTCCATAACAAGTATGTTTTCACCTTGAGCATCGATGAGGATCACATGAACCGAGATCAAAATGTATAGTTTATTTGTGTGACCTCTCCTAGCTAACTCTTTTACATGGGTTGAAGTCCTAACCCCTCCTAGTGAGATTAGGCATTCAACATGTTATGTTGTAGCAAGTTATGGGTCAAGGTGTAAATTGAGGTTTGGTCTAGGTGAATGTTATGTGAAAAGGAAGAATAATGGCCAAGGGGTTAGGAATTTTCCTAGAAGGGTGAGGACCTCTTAATGGGAAATGCTTGCCATTTTCTTGATCTTGTGTGGATCCACAACCCACCCCCCCAAATTCAAAAATGTTAAAATAGTTGACATGATGACTTAAAATAAATTTGACCCTTAATTTTCTATGAAAATATAATGGCATCTCACTATTAATACAAGGTGGTTTGTCAAAAACCATAAACCACCTACCCATCCAATGCTCTACTATATGTTGGTATGTGCATTATTCCATACAAATATGTTTTATTGTGATATGAGGGTGTACATCAGTTTTTGGGTCAATAAACAATGTCATGAGATCTTTTTTTTGGAAATTGTAGATCTCTTACATAGTTTATATCTAAACTTGTCCTCTAATATTCAAACATCCTAGCTCTATAATAAAAAATATCAGATAATCAACCTTAGGCATTAGCAACAAAGGATACAATCATCTCTAACAATGTAGTCAATAAAAGGTATGAGATCTGTTAAGTGTCTCTAAAATCTCATATTAAGTTTCTGAATGACTCAAAGCCATTGTCAATTTTAATGTTTGCATCTTGTGTTTGGAGATTAAAATTGGACATTTCTTCATTCAATAATAATAGGTTCCGATTTTTTTTATATAAGCTCTATACAAATATGATTTATATGTTACATTTGAAGAAGAATAAAATATATTTTAATTTGATTTTATAATTTAAGAAATTAAAAAAAAAAACAATTTGGATTAAGCCTACTCAAACTATCGGTATCTCCTCAAATAGCCGCTCTTTGAAACACTCAAACCTACTTCTAATTGCTCAAGAATACAGTGTGTGATATTTTAAAAATAAATAAGCCATGGTTCTAATTTTTTTTATTAAAAAACACATTTTAAAGACAACAAGTTATAAAAAATTGAGTTCTTAATACAACAAGTTATAAAAATTTGAGTTCTTAAAATTATGACTCGGCACACACTTAATAAAAATTTGAGTTCTTAAAACTATCACTAGGCATATAATATGGTGACAAAGCTTTTTATGATTTTTATAATAAGGAATGCATGTTCATTGATTTTAATGATTATATAAACATTCTTACATTAATTCATTTTTGGAATTTTAAAAAATCAAAAAACTAAGGAGTAGGTCCTTCTTACCATAGAGGACTTAGAAATAGAATCTCAAGCAGAGTTGGAAGAAGATACAGTTTTGCAAAAGAACTCTACAACTATGAGATATGGGTAGCATGACCTTTCATAGATTGGGTTGAAAGGACAAATTCCAAACTAGGAAAAATGGTACTCTAGGGAGAAGGTAGAGGAAATTTTTCCTCACCTCATTTAGTAAAATATTTTGGCCACCAAAATCCTCCCTAAATCGACAAGTATGATATGGAATTGATCATTATATATATTTTTCATCTATCTTGGTATTTTTTGGGCGCAAAATTTTGAGGAATTGTCTTTCATGGCTAATTTTAGTGGTAGGTCCCAGTTTGGAAGTTTGGGGTTCATAATCATATAGAGCCATTTAAGGCATCAAGAGACGCGTTTTTGGGTAAAAACATTGCAATCATACCTCTTAGTCTCTTATTTTTTTTCTACACAATGAGAGCTTTCCAAGAATGTGAAAACCACCTCAATCGAAGCTCGTATGAGGAATTTTTGAATCCTACAAGTTGACCTACCTTATTGACCACCATTTTACGGAGTGTATGCCACATCATCCCCCATTACTCACACATGTGGGGATAGCCATGTGTGTACTTTCAAAAAGATTCTATAGGTCCAAATCCTAACACTAATTGAAAGTTGAGGGATGTAAAATCCCTTAATCTAGAAAACTATCAAACTATGCTAAAGACTGGACCACTAGGAGGAGAAAGGGTTCCATTATTTAGCATTGTGCTTGTTCCATAGTTGAGGAGAGAATCTAGGAGCAAGATTTGAGTGCATAATGGAGGAGGAATAAGATTCTGCAGCAACCATTTATGACAGAATGTCAAAGGAAACTCCATAGTGAATCACTCTTTCTTTATATTTGCATTTTAATAACTAAAGAAAAGGGACCAGAGCATAGGCCTCACCTTCTAGTTGGGTTTCCTCTCATTTTGGGTTTCATAGGATACATCTTATGTTCATTTGTGTGGATGGTGTGTTCATTTTCTTATTCTTTATTTTTCATATTTTCAATCATTTTCATAAATTTGAGCAATAAGATAATGCTAACAAATCTAATATCTAAGGAAATAAACTTACATAATAAAATATTTTAGTATAATACACGATCTGTTGTGACAAACTGTTCCAATGGAATATCCATGACAATCGAAATATCATTTTGGCATGCTTGACTTTCAATTGTTATGTTCTATTTCACTAGAATGGATTATGTGGGTGCTAGCTATAATGCCATATAAAATAAGAGACACCCACACCTATTATTTAATAGAAGCAATTCATCATTCACGTCCATTGGGTCTGTGTGTACTAGGTGGCATCCTAGGTATGTTTGATGATATCTACAATGTATATGGATTAAAATTCTATTTTATACTGAATATATAAGTAGAAATAATATGTTTACATTTTAGAACTAGTTTTTCATTTTTTTTAAATGTGACCACCATAGTCACTATTGTGCAACATTCTACAAACTAACACATATATTAGTAAAGGAATGAATTATGTCACATAATCTTGAATGGATATACAAATCTTTTATAGATGTATCTATGTATTAATGTATCTATGTATTATATGGAAACACACACGTTGTAAAAATCAAAGCATATTGCATTCATAGTAGATCTTACTAGCAAAAATAAATAACATTATTGCACAAATTTCCCCAATACCTATGTGTGAGTTACACCAAAGGAGAAGGCCACTACAAATACTACATTAATGACGAAAATTATCACTGATGCATCTTGAGGTGATGTAGGAGTACTATCATATCATATAAACTGAACACAAGGAATAATTAGATATAGAAAAATGACAAACTAAACTATATAAAAAATGAGGAATTTGTAATTAGACATAGATACATACAAAATCATAATGGAATACAAAGTGATGATTTCATAATATCCTCCTCCATGAATTTTTTTTGTACAATGACCTCCATTGGTCGATAACAAGTATGTTTGCACCTTGAGCATCAATGAGGATCACATGAACTGAGATCAAAATGTATACTTTATTCGTGTGACCTCTCCTAGCTAACTCTTTGACATGGCTTGAAGGCCTAACCCCTCCCCCACCATCACTTGATGATCCCTCCTAGTGAGATTAGGCATTCAACGTGCTATGTTGTAGCAAGCTATGGGTCAAGGTGTAAATTGAGGTTTGGGCTAGGTGAAGGTTATGTGAAAAGGAAGAATAATGGCCAAGGGGTTAGGAATTTGCCTAGGGGGGTGATGAACTCTTAATGGGAAATGCCTACCATTTTCTTGATCTTGTGTGGATCCACAACCTACCCCCTCCAAATTCAACAATGTCAAAATAGTTGACATGATGACTTAAAGTAAATTTGACACTTAATTTTCTATGCAAATATAATGGCATCTCACTATTATTACAAGGTGGTTTGTCAAAAACCATAAACCACCTACTCATCCAATGTTCTACTATAGGTTGGTATGTGCATTATTCCATACAAATATGTTTCATTGTGATATGAGGGTGTACACCAATTTTGGGGTCAATAAACAATGTCATGAGATCTTCTTTTGAAAGTTGTAGATCTCTTACAGAGTTTATATCTAAACTTGTCCTCTAATATTCAAACATCCTAGCTCTATAATAAAAAAATATCAAATAATCTACCTTAGGCATTAGCAACAAAGGATGCAATCATCTCTAACAATGTAGCCAATAAAAGGTATGAGATCTTTTAAGTATCTCTAAAATCTCATATTAAGTTTCTGAATGACTCAAAGCCATTATCGATTTTAATGTTTGCATCTTGTGTTTAGAGATTAGAATTGGGCATTTCTTCATTCAATTATAATATATTCAGATACCCCGGGATGGGGTGCCATGTGGGCAGCTTGGGCACGTGGAGGCACAGCCTGGGCATGTGGAGGTTCCAGCAGGAGGGCCATTAATGGAGGCCCCTACCCCTAGATGCGGGCAGTTATTAGAGCCCTCGCCTCCGTAGACCACTGGATGACGATGGAGCTCCTCGTGTGTGGGAAGGGGACGATTGAGCTCTCAGCGTTAATGTGTATTTCAGCGCTAGGTTATGTATATTTCATTCATGAGGGTAGCATACCTCCTACCTCACATTTGAATTTTCCACAGTTGGCTCAGCACCGCAGCGCAAGAGGTTTCACCCTCGCACTCACCATGCCACGGGTTCGGGGTCGGCCTCGACGAGGCGCTGGCTGGTATGCAGCGAACTCACGGAGAAAACGACACCAGAAGTTTGCCCGAGCCACACTCATGGCTAAGAAAAAACGCAGAGGTGGCACCACTTCATCTCCCTCGCCGCCCCAAACCTACGTGGAGGAGGACCTGTCTATCACGCTCCCTGCTGATTTCTCTGAGAGTCGGATGTTTGTTGTCCCGGACAACTGGGATCCTCCGACGAGCTTTGGACACTCGCCAATTGATCCCCATTTGGGCAACCTTCCGCAGGCAGCCACCGCTCAGAGTGAAACCTGCGCGACCTGCTTGGTGGAGGAGGAGCCACCGGACTTCATTGTTGGGGAGAAGGAGCACGTGACACTGTTGGATTGCAAGACAAGGAGAGCAGAAGAGACGCAACTGGAACGCAGCACTAGCACGCAGCAGCGGGGACCGGAGTCGGGTCGAGACGGAATGGAGCCAGAAAGGTACTCGCCACCTTCGTCGCCGTTTCTGCATCCCGAACACCTCAAGTTGATATTCGAAGTGTGCAACCTTGTGGATGATCAGGTCTTCCAAGCCGCGCGAGTCAGCCAGCGCTTGGATATGTTGTACGTGGCCTACTCCAAAGCTACTCCACGATGCCAATGTCCCACTTGCGCGCAACCCTTTGTTCTCCCCGTCAATGGTGGCAATTTTGACTGAATAGGTTCTGGTTTTTATAGTTTTTATGCTCTTTCCACTTACTGTGTATCAGAGCTATAGCTCTCTCGTTCCTAGTTTAACTAGCTCTAGTATAGTCTTTTCTGTGCTGTTGAACACACAAACCAAAATCCCTGGTTTCCTTCGGGTAAGGTGGCGAAACTCTACGCCTAATTTTTGCTGTTACAGTGGGCAGGCCATTTGTCCTGGTTTCCTGTGTTGGCAGGACAGCTGGCCTATGCATGCGAGATGTCTGTATTTTTTGCCAGTTTAATATAAAAGGTTCTGCTTTTTTACTTAAAAAAATAAAATAATAGATTCAGATTTTTTTTGTATAAGCTCTATACAAATATGATTTATATGTTACATTTAAAGAAAAATAAAATATATTTTAATTTGATTTTATAATTTAAGAAATTTGGAAAAAAAACAAAACTTGGATTAAGCTTACTCCAACTATGTATCTGGTCCTAATTTTTTTTATTATTAAAAAACACATTTTAAAGACAACAAGTTATAAAAAATTGATTTCTTATTACAACAAATTATAAAAATTTGAGTTCTTAAAACTATGACTCGGCACATATGTAATAAAAATTTGAGTTCTTAAAACTATGACTCCGCACATAATATAGTGGCATGGGTGTTAGTTCAAGGGTGCCAAAGCTATATAAAGGAATGCATGTTCATTGATTTTTATGATTATATGAACATTTTTACATTAATTTTTTATTATATTTTTGTTGTTTTGATTAACAATTATTTACTACTTTTTATTTTTATATTAATTTTTTTAAGATTTTTTAAAAATGAATTTTATTATTCAATTTTAAGAATTCTTAAAAATGAATTCTATTGTATTTTTTAGAGTGTCAACTTTTTCCTATTATTTTTTTGTTTTGATTAACTATTATCTACTATTTTTTATCTGTTTTTTACTTTTCACTAATAATATATATTAAATATTTCTCCATTTTTTTTATTTTAACCTATATTTTTACTTATAAAATTAAAATTGCAAATTTATTCAAAACATTATTTTCTATTTTTAAATTATAAATTATAAGATATAATATAATTATATAGTATTTGACTGGTAAAGTCTACTAAGGTATACATACCCTACCCCCTCTAACCTGTAACCTCTTAAGAAGAAACACATGTTCTTAACCATTAAGCCCACTCAGGCTATTAATTACCTATATGTTACTAATTAGTAAATATAATATATCATTCCGTTTTCCTTACTCTTGTTGTTTTCTCGAATACACCAAACATATTCTTGTTGTTTTATCATATAATGAATATGAACATAGACTAAATCGTATATGGAAGAAAAAATGCTTTAATTTACAATACCAATGTCTTAATTGTGTGTCCATGCTCGGGTGTCAATATAATTTCATTGCACTATGTCTAAAATGATTTTCTTATGTCCATTTTCTTATGGTCATATTGGTAAAACTGCAAATGCATTTGGAGCATTCGAAACATATATCATCCTGTTTAAATGAAGAGTATTACTTTGAGCATCTGAAATATATGGAAAAAATAAAAGTTCGGCTCCAAAACACGATAATAAATGCTTTACATTTTCAAATTTACTTTCGGTTTCTACATATTTGTATTAAACTGTTTTTAATTTCCATGAAGGGCGTTGTCTAATTCCAAGTTTTGATTTCTTTGGAGTTTTGGTTTCTTTTGAGAATCTGCAAGAAATTTTTGGATGTATTTAATATCATTTATTACATAAATGTTTGACTTAAATTGTTGGATCTATTTAATATCATTTATTAAATAAATGTTTGACTTATTGTTTTTATTGAATATATTTTCGTGTTCATTACATTTTAATCATATTAATGTGGTGCACAGGTGGAGACACCGAGAATTACACCCTCGATCTATGTCAGAATGCAAGTGATGATGCTTTGACATAAAGAAGAACTAAGTGTAATGGTTTTCATGATTTTATATTTTCACTCAATGACACACTTCAACAAGTAAATATTAAATTATGATTGAAAATAGAAAACAGAGCACATTGGAGAATATATGCAAATCTTTGCTTGTCACTTCGTTTTATTTAGGGGTCTTTATGCCTGAGACTTCCATGCCCTAAACCTTTTTTACTTAAATCAACAAAATACGAGAATCTTTAGCTGCTCAAACAAAGCATATATATTTTCTCACACAATCGGAAGATTTTATTACAGAAATAGCAAAAATTGCATTATTTTAAATGACATTATTCATAAAAATAGGCCAAAGATCACGTAGATATCCAGCTCTTCACTCTATCCATCTTCTGCCTGGTGTCTCTCTAAGCCCCTAAACACCTGCAAGTAAATACACACATATTATATGATAAGCTCGAGATGAACCAAAAGACTGCAATACATGGGATATTCAAGAATACCACATGCATTCATGGGATATTCAAGAATACCCTTAATTTTTTATTCCTGGATGTCCCTAATTTTTACTGGAACAAGATTCCATTTTAGCATACGATGCCCGAGGTGCTTTCTTAAGTCCATACGATGACTTCCTTAACCTGCAAACTAACGATGGATCTTGAACATATCCCTCTGGTTGATCCATATATATCTCCTCATTATTATCTCCATGTAATAATGAATTATTCACATCCATATGGTGTACCTCCCACTTTCTAGCTGCTACAATAGATAGAGCTAACCAAATGGAATCAATCTTGGCAACCAGTGCAAAAGTCTCCTCATAGTCAATTCCTTTTACATGTTAGAAACCTTTAGCTACTAAACAAGCCTTATAATTTGTAATGTATCCATAATCAACCCTCTTTTTCTTGAAATTCCACTTACATCTAACAAGCTTCATGTTGGAAGGTAGAGGAATCAACTCCCATGTTTTGTTCTCTATCAGGGAATTGTACTCCTCTTTAAAAGGTTCCTTCCAATGGGGGTTTCCTTTAGCCTCTGCATAAGACTGGGTATATGATGAAAGTACCATATAAAAACAAATACAAAGAAATGGATCCATGGCAGTAAAATATTGTGGAGGCTCCATAAACTGAGATCTAGTTCTCCATGGATCGACAGGATCACCCACTAGATCACCTACTACCTAAGGAGTTTGGTGTTCCCATCATGGTCGATGTTATAGCCCTGCAACTTCTTGATGCTAATAAAAAATATAATTTATATAATATTCATAGATATGATCAGAAATAAGTCTCATGAAGTTCAAAAACTAGTGACGGTGGAGATGGAGGTGTGGATTGCTCTAAAAGTACTTGTGAAGGACCCTCTTCAAACTTAACACTCCTTTGAATGAATAGTGTATTTGAAGTAGTATCTAATAACCTGTATCCCTTTACTACCTCTGGATATCCAAAAAAAATACACTCCTTACTCTGAGCTTCCATATCTTTCCTTCTATCGAAAGGGATCCTAACCCATGCATAGGAACCAATCATTCTGAAGTGAGTGAATTTTGGTTTCTTCCTGCTCCAAGCCTCATATGGAGTGACTCCCTTGAATGATTTAAGATGAAATATATTATTAATGTAGGATGCATAGTTGGTAGCTTCATCCCATAACTTTGGAGGTAGTGCTCTAGCCTGCAACATATAGTTGGCCATCTCTTTCAATGTTCAGTTCTTTCTCTCTGCTACCCCATTCTGTTGTGGAGTATACATAACTATGTGTTGCAAATATATACCTGATTTTGAACAAAGATGATCAACATCCTTATTCACATACTCTCCTCCATTGTCTGTATGAATCTCCTTAATCTTCTTACCTCTTTTGTTCTCAACTAGATGCCTGCAATCTTTAAGACACTCAAAGACGTAATATTTTCATTTGATAAAGTAGACTGATCCGGATTATTTTCGGCACGAAATGAGAGCGGAGATATAATAAAGAAATACACAAAGATATTGCAGATATTCAATAATATAACATAAATGTATGAGAGATGAAACCATAAACACAGATATACAGTAATACACGATTTCTATTAATCAGAGAAATAAATGTACAGAGACTGTAAAAGTACAGAGTGAAAGACTCGCTAGAATGGTGGTAGCTTATCTCTGAGAAGAGATGTGACGGCTACTCGCATCCATGAAAGACTCATGAATGCAGGGAAGTCCTCAGAAGAGATGTGACGGCTACCGTGATCCATGTGAGAAGATGTGATTACACACTGAGGCTCTCAAGGCCTTTACAATAAACTGAATGCTAAAAGTCCTAGACATCCAAAATCCCAACCCTAGAAGACAGCCAAAGCTTCCTGGCCCTCTGCGGCCCCGTTTGGGTAAGTGAGTACATCAACTTCCCGGGGTCGTAACTTTTGCATACGATCTCCGTTTTAGGCGTGTGATAGCTCGTTGGAAAGGTATCGTCGAGGAGATTCATTTTGGGGGCTCAATCATGCCTTTGGCTATAATTGAGAACCTCGATCTTGAAAAACCTTCATTTGGACCCTCAAAATGGCCTCGAAAGTTAAAACCTGCTAAAAATAGTAAATTGTCAAAATTGCCAGAAATCCCTTTTGAGCCATTTGGAAAAGGTGGGTGGCCACCGATATCCACCTGGATCATAGACCCATGTATATCTCAAAAAATCATCAATGAAAGTAAGAACACACTTATCTTGATTGATTGATAGGTGTGGGAAAGGACATGTAATATCATTGTGAACCAAATCTAGAAGTGATTATTTCCTTCATGCTTTACTTGTGTTGAACTTATCATTAGGATGTTTTCCTAGTATGCAACCCTGGAAAACCCCATCTGTGTACTGAATGTGGGGTAATCCATCTACCATTCCACCCTTACTAAGTTGATCTAAATATTTAAAATTAAGATGCCCAAACCTCTCATGCCACAACCTAGAATATTCCTTAGCATGTGTTAAAACAGGTACATAATTAGATTTATGAGTGAAGTGAGAGAAGGTGTACAACCACAAATGGAAATTGACCTGACCAACAACAATTCTTGAACCATCTGAGAAGTCAGAAATGATGAATGATTCTGGAGTGAACTCCACCTTCTTTTGTGAACCTGAATGACTTATTTGATAGATGGATAGAATATTCACTGAAAGTTTTGGAACATGAATTATATCCTAAAATAATCCATGGTATAAATCAACTCTATCCCTACCACACACCTCTACAGGAGAATCATCTCCCATGAATATCGATGGTCTGGAAGAATTCTCCAAGTATGAGAGAAGTCTATCTAATGATTCCATGTGATGGGTATCCCCTGAATCAAGCTCCCAAGCATTAGGAGAAGATAAAATATAAAGTAATTCATTACCATTACCTCTTTCTGATGATGGATTTTTCCTTGCATTATTTGGAATACAATCCCAGAGGTGATGCTCCTCAAGTGTTTGTGCAATGAGATCTATCATCATTTTCATGCAAGAACTCTTAGGATGGAACCCCCTCTTACAATAGGAACATTTTTTCTTCTCCTTAGTTCCTTTTGATGCATAAAACTCGAACTCTCATCTATGGACCTTTTTTTACCTTCCTTCTTGTTCTCTTGGTCCTTCTTACCCTTGTTCTTCTACTTCTTCTTCTTTAAACTTCCTTGAGTTGTAAGTGCATGGGGATTGAAATTATTAAGTGCCCTTATTTGGATGAGATTTGTTTTCTCATGGATAAGGGACTCCATGAAATCATCTAGGGATGAAATATTCCATGTAGACCCCATAGCTAACATGGTAGTATGAAAAGAGGAAGTGTATACATAATACTTTGGTCCTAGTTTTGTCAAAATTGAAAAGATTAATTGTTGATCTTTATTATTAATTCCACAAGCCTTAACATGAGAAAGAAAAATTTTCAAATTACAAAATTAGTCCTATAGGGTCTCAAAAGCTCTTGGATTCAATGCATGTAGATCATTGTCTAGGTGATGACCTCTTAGATTTCCTTGATTTCGTATAAGATCCTTCAACTTTGTCCAAATATCATTAGGATTATTGCAAGTATCAACATGATATAGGAGATATGGAGAGATGATCAAGCACAATATCACATGGGATTCATCCATTCTATTGAAGTATTTTTATTTCTCTATTTCTAAAGTAGGCTCGACCTCATTCCCCATGGTGATCTTATACAAACCCTTGCTTCGATGTGGAATCTCTATCTTGGGCTTCCAATCAAAGTAGTTGAAGGGTGCCAAGATCACTAAAGAAGATGGTTGATCCATAGTTCTCTATGGGTTTTCCACTCTGATCTATAAACCTGTAATAAAAATGAATACTCCCTCACAATAGTGGCTCTAATACCATGTAGTATTAAACCACATTCCAAGACGTAATTGTGATAAAGAAATACTACACTAGCTAATTGCAAAAGAAAGAGAGGAGAGAGAAAAATAGAATCAATCTTCACACATAAGAGATTGATAAACCAAATCTAATCACAATGTATTAATTTTTGATAATGTGTACAATATATAGGAATCTCCAGATGAGGAGTAATGCACACTAGGTTGGGACTTCCATGTTTGATAAGAAAACTAAGGAGTAGGTCCTACTTACCATAGAGGACTTAGCAATAGAATCTCAAGCAGAGTTGGAAGAAGATACAATTTTGCAGAAGAACTCTACAACTATGAGATATGGGTAGCATGGCCTTTGGTAGATTGGGTTGAAAGGACAAATTCCAAACTAGGAAAAATGGTACTCTAGGGAGAAGGTAGAGGAAAATTTTCCTCGCCTCATTTAGTAAAATATTTTGGCCACCAAAAGCCTCCCTAAATCGACAAGTATCATACGAAATTGATCATTATATAGTTTTTCATCTATCTTGGTATTTTTTGGGTAGAAAATTTTGAAGAATTGGCTTTCATCAACCATTTTAGTGGCAAGTCCTAGTTTGGAAATTTGGGGTTCGGAATCATATAGAGCCATTTAAGGCATCAAACAACGTGTTTTTGGGTAAAACAATTGCAATCATATCTTTTAGTCTCTTGATTTTTTTCTACACAATGAGAGCTTTCCAAGAATGTGAAAACCATCTCAATCGAAGTTCGTATGGGGAATTTTTGAATCCCACAAGTTAACCTACCTTGTTGACTACCATTTTACGGAGTGGATGCCACATCAGCCCCCATTACTCGCACATGTGGGGATAGCCATGTGTGTACTTTCCAAAAGATTCTATAGTTCCAAATCCTAACACTAATTGAGAGTAGAGGGATGTAAAATCCCTATATCTAGAAAACTATCAAACTATGCTAAAGACTGGACCACTAGGAGGAGGAAGGGTTCCATTCTTTAGCATTGTGATTGTTCCATAGTTGAGGAGAGAATCTAGGAACGGGATTTGAGAGCATAATGGAGGAGGAATAAGATTTTGTAGCAACCATTCAGGCCACAATGTCAAAGGAAACTCCATAGTGAGTGACTCTTTCTTTATATTTGCATTGCAATAACTAAAGAAAAGGGAGCACAACATAGGCCTCACCTTCTAGTTGGGTTTTCTCTCATTTTGGGTTTCATAGGATACATCTTGTGTTCATTTGTATGGATGGTGTGTTCATTTTCTTATTCTTTATTTTTGATATTTTCAATCATTTTCATAAATTTGAGCAATAAGATACTACTAACAAATCTAATATCTAAGGAAATAAACTTGCATAATATCTAAGAAATTTTTAAAAATGAATTTTATTATTCATTTTGAGGAATTCTTAAAAATGAATTCTATTGTCATTTTTTAGACATCAACTTCTTACTATTATTTTGTTGTTTTGATTAATAATTATTACTATTATTTTGTTGTTTTGATGAACAATTATCTAGTACTTTTTATGTGCCTCTTAATTTCCACTAATAATATATATTAAGTATTTCTTCCAATTTTTTTATTTTAACTTATACTTTTACTTATAAAATTGCAAATTTATTCAAAACATTATTTTCTATTTTTTTTTTAAATTAAAAACTATAATATAATCATATAGTATGACCTATATGTTACTAATTAGTAAATATAATATATCATTCAGTTTTCCTTACTCTTCTTGTTTTCTCGAATACACCAAACATATTCTTGTTGTTTTATCATATAATGAATATGAATATAGACTAAATCGTATATGGAATAAAAAATGCTTTAATTTACAATACCAATGTCTTAATTGTATGTCCATGCTCGGGTGTCAATATAATTTTATTGCACTATGTCTAAAATGATTTTCTTATGTCCATTTCCTTATGGTCATATTGGTAAAACTGCAAATGCATTTGGAGCATTCGAAACATATATTATCCTGTTTAAATGATAGAGTATTACTTTGAGCATCTGAAATATATGGAAAAAATAAAAGTTCGGCTCCAAAACACAATAATAAATACTTTACATTTTCAAATTTACTTTAGGTTTCTACATATTTGTATTAAACTGTTTTTAATTTCCATGAAGGGCGTTGTCTAATTCCAAGTTTTGATTTCTTTGGAGTTTTGGTTTATTTTGAGAATCTGCAAGAAATTGTTGGATGTATTTAATATCATTTATTACATAAATGTTTGACTTAAATTGTTGGATCTATTTAATATCATTTATTAAATAAATGTTTGACTTATTGTTTTTATTGAATATATTTTCGTGTTCATTACATTTTAATCATATTAATGTGGTGCACAGGTGGAGACACCGAGAATTACACCCTCGATCTACGTCAGAATGCAAGTCATGATGCTTTGACATAAAGAAAAAATAAGTGTAATGGTTTTCATGATTTTATATTTTCACTCAATGACACACTTCAACAAGTAAATATTAAATTATGATTGAAAATAGAAAACAGACCACATTGGAGAATATATGCAAATCTTTGCTTGTCACTTCGTTTTATTTAGGGTTCTTTATGCCTGAGACTTCCATGCCCTAAACCTTTTTTACTTAAATCAACAAAATACGAGAATCTTTAGCTGCTCAAACAAAGCATATATATTTTCTCAGACAATCGGAAGATTTTATTACAGAAATAGCAAAATTGCATTATTTTAAATGGCATTATTCATAAAAATAGGCCAAAGATCAGGTAGATATCCAGCTCTTCACTCTATCCATCTTCTGCCTGGTGTCTCTCTAAACCCCTATTCACCTGCAAGTAAATACACAGATATTATATGATAAGCTCCAGATGATAAGCTCGAGATGAACCAAAAGACTGCAATACAGTTAATCTATACACATCACGAAATAGATGATTATAATGCCAACAACAATCTGCAATAGCAGGAGTAAACCATACGAATTCTGTTTGGAATAATCAACGCTGATTGGCATCAACATTCTACAGAATGGCATGAAAACTATATATCATGGAAAAAATATCGAAGATGGATCAAA
>SNQJ01S0061698.1:0-15408 GCA_010110895.2 Picea sitchensis | reverse complement strand
TATCTAAGAGAAGAATTGGGCATTGTAAATATTGATGTAATTAGTAGTAGAAATTAGGGGGGAGTGTTGGAGAAATTAATTTCTCTACCTACCCACCTACCACACCGACGCTTTGACTCTTTTCTAGATAAATCCTTTCCACCGACACTCCAGATTGTTTCGAGAAAGCTATGGATCCTCCAGATGCTTCCATTCTCTCTATAAAAACAAGTTATGTAACCATTTCACTCATTCAGAAATAAAAATCTGTTTCATTGTGCATTTTAGAGTGTTCTTTTGCTTCTTCCCACTCATTATTGAGATACTCAAGACAGATTAATAAACTCAAATCATCTTAATTATCAATGTGAAAACATTAAATTTACAGTGGAGAAAAATGAGGAAAATTGTTTTTTCCTTCTTATGTATACTCACTATGAATTAACAAGATGGATCATTAACACACACACACACACACACACACACACACACACACACACATATAAAAAAACGCATACCAATAGTTATTGAGTCTCATCACTATTTTTGGGAGTAAATTGGGATAATCAATATATTAGCAAAATAAAAAAACTCATAAATGCAAAATATCATTTTAAACCAAAGTTCATAAAGGTGTTTATGAAACACTTTGTGTTTGTGGAAAAAAATATGTTGACGAAATTGGTAACTCAATCAAAACTAAGTTAAAAGAACATAACACAAATATAAACTATAGAAGAATTAAAAAACATGTCAACAAACACTCTTTCAAAATGATTACCATATACGCCTAAAGGACTTTAAATTGATATCAACTATTTAGAATTAAAGAAGTATGGAAACTCCAAAAACCTAATTCCTTCTATTAAATGATTATTTTTAATAATTACCTCAACAAACCTAACTTGATTGGAGAAAAATTATGAATGGTCAAACATATTATTGTATATTGAGGAGGTAATTTGTGAGATTTATAAACTCTCCTCATGATGGACATGTTTTAGGGTCCAAATATTTGAGGAAAAATCATCATATTCTACATTGCACCTATCTTAAAATGAACAAGCTGAGATGCAAAGTAGAAATCCCCTGCCTTTAAGGAAGGGGTGGAACAAGTAGAGTTGTAAAGAAAAAATCCCTTGCCTTTAAGGAAGGGGTGTAACCAGGCTGAGTGGATTTCATGTTCAGGTTTGACAAAGGTTCTTGTCTTCCATGGATTATGAGATAAGAATGTCATTCTATATCTCTGGTTTGAGCTGAAGAATATGTCCTTCCAAGTGAGAAAGTAATGTCCTTGAATATCTATCCAGATTCCCGAAAACGATCAGGTAAATGGGAAACCATGATAGTGCCACCAAGTTCATAGCCGAGTTTGTATAGCAAATGATTCTTGTGAGCGACACAAGTTGTTTGTATAGAAATAGATTCTTGTGAGTGATAAAAGTTGTTTGTATAACAAAGAAATTCTTGTGAGTGATAGATCAGGTAAATGGAAAACAATGATAGTTCCACCAAGTTCATAGCCAAGTTTGTATAGCAAGAAATTCTTGTGAGTGACAGAAGTTGGACTTGATGTAATGTTCGTGAAAGAATTTTTTTTCATAACAAGAAATTCTTATGAGTGATAGATCAGGTAAATGGAAAACCATGATAGTGCCACCCATTTCACCAATTTCATAGTCAAGTTTATATAGCAAGAAATTCTTCTGAGTGATAGAAGTTGGACTTGATGAAATGTTCGAGGAAACTGAGATAAAAGAACTTGTATGTCAAATCTTAAGAGAGTTGTCGATGTTAAATGGAAGCTAAGATAAAATAACTTGACTCATTCAAAGTATAAGACACAGGAAAATGAAAAAAAATATAAAAAGGAAAAGACTTTTATGTATTTTAACAATTTAAATGCATGAAGTACACTATACCATTTACTAACAATGTAAAGTATTTCTAAAAGGAAAAAAAAAATGGAAATGATTTTATTAAAGTGGCACCATTTGTAATTCTACGTTGATGGAACTGGTTATTTTAGATACAAAAATTTGGAAATTCTAAATGAATATATTTTATAATAAACTCTAATATGCATAGTCTACATAAATAACTTTTAGATATTTCTTTCTGACTTAAAGAATTACAATCTCAGAAATTTTTATCTTACTTTGTAGGATTAAAGGGTGGATACAATATAATTCTTATTGTATGTTCATATTTCATTTAAATTTATTTGTTGTAACTGTCATGAATACTTACATGGAATTACAATAAACCGTTAGGAATTGAACATGAAAATTGTCTTCACTGTTAGGAATTGATTCAAAATTATCCTCACGGTATAAGAAAAAAGCGGAAGCCTGGAACGTCTGGACCAAGATAGTACCAAGTTCATCCACCTCATAAACAATCACAATTTAACTCACATTGGGAAAATAAATGGCTCCTTCACCAAGTCCAACAATCGGGCGGGGCTCAACACATTGCCAACAAATTGGATCACTTTCTAATTTTGGAAAACATAATGCTTCGAGGCCCACTCATTGAAGATGACATCTCACCTAGACTTCTTGGATCTCTCTCTCACTTGGTGGGCCCAAGCAGAAATCGAGCATGGCACCCATATGTACAAATTCCAGTAGTGCCTAAAAAAATTCAAGAAAACACTTCGAGATTGGAACAAGAATATTTTTGGTGAGATTTCCCAACCTCATAAATCCCTAGAACAATGAATTAAGTAAATTCAACAAGATTCCATTCTTTCAGGCTATTTAGACACCCTTCTACAAGAGGAAACAACCCTAAAGAAAAAACTTGCAAACCGACACAAGGAGGAGGAAATCCTTTGGAAGAAGAAATCTCAATTATAGCAGATAAAGGAAGGGGAAAAAACACAAAATTATTCCACCTCTCTATGATCCACATACGCTACATCAACCATATTACAAAAATTGAGGACACATAAGGCAACATACTTATGGACCATGCATACATTGAAGCAAAGTTAGTGGCCTACTACAAAGATCTACTCTCATAACCCTCAATTGAAAAAATGCATGCCATCTATAGGATCACTCAACATATTCCTACCCTAATCTCTCCAAAGAGTAGTAGAGATATAATGAGACCGATCTCGAAGGAGGAGGTCAATAAGGCTATCAAGGAAATGCCCCCTAAAAAATCCCCTGGGCTGAATGGCTTCACTACTGACTTCTTCCACCACTATTGGTCGATGATATGAGAATAGGTTTGGAAAGTTATGGAAGAATCCCAAACTTTTGGACAAGTGCTCTCCTCCCTCAGTTCCACTTTTCTCACCCTGATCCCAAAAGAAGAACATTTCACCAACTGATCTAAAAAGATCTTTTAAAGACTACGGTTAAGTTTTAAAGCATGAGTTCATTAACCATTTAGGAATTTGAAGAAAGAGGAAGAATTAAAGATATAACATGGAAACCATAATAATATATGTAGATCTGAAAGTAAACACAAATAATCAGCAAACCATGACAACAAAATTGTTAATGAAGTTCGGCAATATCGCCTACATCTCTGGGCCTTTGTCTCAGTGGGTGAGGCTTCCTTATTTCTCTTCAAAGCTTCAAACGTACATCAAAAAAGTGTCCAATGAATTAAAAACTAGTCTGGTTGTGTTTTGCTAGACCTCAAGAACCCAACACAATTGACAGCACTGAAAACGGTTGAGAGAAGCTCCCGGAAATGCCCCACAAAGTTTCTCTCCTCAACGACTTCCCCGCATAAAAATGGCTTTGAATATCAAATTCTTTAGCATTTCTCCTTCTCTGAACCTCCCCTTCAAGATGCCAAGAACCTCTAGTTTATATAGGTTTTAATTTGGTAACATCCTCCCAACCTCCTCCTAAGATTTGGCCTCAAAAGGGCTCCAGATCTCCCAAAAATGACTAAAATCTCCCAAAATCAACTGAAAAATCAATAAAAAAAATATACAATATAGTTCAAAACTCAACAATCGGTAAACTTTCGACGCAACCCCAAAAATTATTAGGGCCCCTGGGGTGTGCTCCTGGTCCTTAGCCCCCTAAACTCAACCCTTGGTCGTTTGAGTGGCCATATGGCCATGGCTCTGGCTTCCATGCACCCACAAGTTGGTTAGGCCACTGGCCGGTCGAGGTTGGCCCCCGCCAACCAAGGCTTATCCCTAAAATGGTGCCACTGCAAACTTAAATTTATATTGCGTTGAATCACAAACAAGCCACACGTATAGGAGAGTTGGTTTAACACCCGGTTTGTTAAATTGTTGTCCATCTCAGAGGTTATGGGTTCGATTCCCCCAAAGGTGGAACAAAACTTTTACCCAATCAACCTTGTCCAAATCTGGGGTGTCACGTGGCACCCTCTAATTGGGCCATGTGTCGCCTTGGGATTGGCTCGTATTGCTAACGCATTGGTCCAGTCATCTTCCCAGTTAGCACTACCACACCACCATCATACATGACACATCACCGTCGTAATTTCCATGTGTCGCACTATCATACCTACCACGTCATCATCGTACATGCCACATGTCATTCGTACTGCACACTCACCTGCCCAGTCACATGATGTATAAGTCCAGCTATCGTTTGTACTGCCATGTGTCAGCCTATCATTGGGCCACATCATGTACAGACTGCCATGTGTCATCCGTACAGTGACATGTGTCAAATCCATATAGTGTCAACTCAGCCTGAAAATGATGAATTTGTGTGACACATGTCACCTCCTAGTGATGCCACATCATCATGATGATGTCATGATGACATCACCTATTGTACCTACTGACATGAGCGTTGAGTTTGACCAGTTAACTTTTTGCATGGTTGGGAATTTGATCAGAACGTTATACCTTTCACATATGGTGTGTGTTTGAGGAAAACATTATATGGCCGAAATCAGCACGACGATACAAATGCAATGACACTGATTTCATCCGATTCCACGAACTTTGTTTTTTAGGCCATCTTGGATTCATTTTGGATCACACCTCCCCACTAAGACCTTTTGGTCCTCCAAAAGGATACTAATCTGTCATCAAGTGCGGGATAGATCACCCCACTTGTTTTCTTTTAAACTTTGTCTTGTGCACCTATCTCATCAAGATCAATTGCAAAAAAACCATGACAAGTGACAACATATTGTTAGCCACTTGTACGTTGTCACATCTTACTGGAGACACTACCATCCATGTTGAAAACATTAGCAATGATAACATCATGAATATGGCTGCAAACGAGCTAATATGTGTGTAGTACTTGCATGACATTGGCTTATCTTGAAGAAAATTATTATTGAACTTCCACTCTACAATCATCTCATGTTCATGCTTAAGATCAATTGCTTGATTTGGAACAATTATAGGTGTGATGGTTGCATGAGTTGCCTTCCTTAATTGTTCCATTGTTTGAAGAGATTGATTTTCTTTTAAGTGATGAGCATGTACAACATATTCATTGCCTTCTTTGATTAAGTGATATTGATTATGTTCCCTGTAGAAGATTGGTTTGTGATCATACAAATAAGGACTACCTAAGACCATTACACATTCCTTGAGTGGCACCACATCACACGTTACCTCATCCAAAAATTTTGATGAAATTGCAAACTTTAAAGTGCATTGCTTTGTTATGTGCAATTTATGATTTTTTCTTATCCATTTAAGTGAGTAGGGTTTATGATGCATATGAGTGTTTAATCCCAATTGTTTAACCACTTCCTCTGAAATCAAGTTAGATTGAGATCCACTGTCTATCAATGTGTCGACCTTAGTATTCTTCATTATGAACCTTATGTGAAACAATTTACTTCTAGATCATATCCATCACCAAATTTACATGCCAAACCAATTGTTGTGATTTTAGACTCATCACCCAAATCTGATCCCAAGTTTATTGGTCGTGTTGCTGCTACAGTTGTTTGCCTCCCTTTTCTCTCTTTGAACCACTTTGGTCTCTTCTCGAGATGCAATTGTCAGTAATGGTCATCATCATGCCCTTCTTTCTTTCAATGCTTGCAAGAGAGCTTCTCTTCCTTTCTTGTAACTGAATTTGCTTTCTTTCCATTCCCCTTCCTTTTGTCCTCTTTTCTGAAAGACGATTCCCCTAATAGACCAACTCTTGTTTTCCCTGCCTCAATGTATGTTGCTTGAACATAAACCTCATCAAGATTGGTAGGCCCAAACATAAATACAATGTTACGAATGTGTGTAGGTAAACCTCCTATATACTTCATAAGAATTTCTTGGGTATGTAAAAGAATGTCTAACATTAATGCCATCTTACAAAATTCATCTATGTATTCTTGAACTGTTTGTCCCTTTATTAGTTTAAGACCTTTCCATTCAATTAAAACCTTCTCTTTATAACCCAAAGGATAAATTGCTTTTAAAGTGCAGAAACAAAAACTTGCCATGATGGAAATACATTACCCACTTGTTGCGTGCCATTTTACAACTTGCTTTGCCACCAGATGAGTGATGTGCCTGCCAGTCGAAGCGATGCCCATTTGATTTGAGTTGCCTCATATTTGATTTGTTTCACACTGCAATAACCGTCCATCTGTCTGACCCAGTTATCAAGCCTCTTTGCATTGAATTCACCATCATACATAGGTAATTCAAACTTCACATCAAGATTAAGTAAAGGCATATCATTTTTATGTTTATGGGAATGTTTTCTTGTGGTGGACTTAGAACTTGTACTTGAAGAAGAAGAAGTTGATGGAGAAGAAGGACGTGAAGGAGAAGGTTTAGGAGGATCCTCTCCTTCTTCACTTTTGGTCTTTGAAGATTCACCTAGAATCAGTCTCTTCTATTCCAATTAATTGTCATATAAAACTTTTACCATCTCGTACATGGAGAAGAAGGTCTTTCGAAACTCTATCTTGTCATGAGAAAGTCCCTCTTCTGATGCCATCTTCTCACTCTGAGAAGATCTCTTTCTCGGTCCAATCTCAGGATTCTCTTCAAAAATCTTGCCTTCACCATGATTCATCTTTTCCTTGGTAATCATGCAAACTCAAAAAACCAACCATCAACCTGCTCTGATACCACTTGATCCGAAAAGATATTTTAAAGACTATGGTTAAGTTTTGAAGCATGAGTTCATTAACCATTTAGGAATTTGAAGAAAGAGGAAGAATTAAAGATATAGTATGGAAGCCATAATTAGATATGCAGATCTGAAAATAAGCACAAATAATTAGAAAACCATGACAGCAAAATTGTTAATAGAGTTCGGCAATATCGCCTACGTCTCTGGGCATTTGTCTCTATGGGTGAGGCTTTCTTATTTCTCTTCAAATATTTAAACATACATCAAAAAAGTCTCAAATGGATTATAGATTGGTCTGGATGTGTTCTTCTAGACCTCAAGAACCCAACACAACTAACGACAGTGAAAACGGTTCAGTGAAGCTCCCAGAAATGGGCCACAAAGTTGCTCTCCTCAATGGCTTCCCTGCATAAAAATAGCATTGACTGTCAAATTCCTCAGCATTTCTCCTTCTCTGAACCTCCCCTTCAAGCTACCAAGAACCTATGTTTTATATAGGTTTGAATATAGTAACATCCTCCCAACTTCCTCCCAAGATCTAGCCTCAAAAAGGGCTCCAGATCTCCCAAAAATGACCAAAATAACCCAAAATCAATGGAAAAATCAATAAAGAAATATGCAATATAGTTCAAAACTAAAAAATGGGAAAAATCTGGGTGCAGCCCCCGAAATTCGGTCCCCTGGACATATGACGTTGTTCCATGTGTCCTTGGGCTGGCACGCTCTTGGTCCTTAGTGTTAATAACACTTCTTGTCCTGGGCACAAGAGTATTCGGGTCTACAAGTCGCATGAGAAGTGCCCGAGCGCAACGCGAAGAATCTCATTTCAGGATTCCAAACAAGTAGGCGGGCAAGATTATATTGCCGACGGTCCAGATTTATCCAAGGGAGCAGATCGACGGTTGGCGGGAAATAGAGGCTAGCGGAGGCGCGCTGAGATTAGCGCATTGGATAGTGTCCATTGGGTATGCAGGAGAGGATGGAAGCCATCCATCCAAAGGACGCATGGCATGAGATCTAGTCGCGTCGGTGTTTCGACATTCGGTAGTTCGAAGGGTGAGAGTTTCATGTCATTCTGCATCTCGAAACCCCGAACCCCGAAAGCGCCGAAAGCGCTCAAAGTCGGGCCCGCAGTATCGAGAAACAGTCTCAGTCGTCCATCCAAAGGGGACACCTGGCGCGTGCGATTAGGCTCTTCACCATTTTGCCCATTTCGATTTAGAAATGCAAGGAGTGACTCCCTCATATCCCTGATGCGCGAAGTGACGAAAGCATCCGGGACCCAGGCCCACAGCATCATCAAGTGAGTTTAGGACCATCAGATTTGAGAAGGACGCGTGGCGCCCAATTGAGCCGTCTCGGTGTTTCGGCCATCACGACTATGATAAGAAGGGATCAACCCCTTCCTATTCGTGAACGCCGAAAGCACTTGTTGAAATAAACGTAGGGTCATAGCGCATGGTCACTTGGGAAATAGGAAGATATTTGCAAAGGGGGCCAAACGCGTCGGTTCTAGTCGCCAAAAGGTTCATCGTGTCTCCAGGTTCCATTTGATTCGACCTCAAGCCTGGTTTTCTCTTGAAGTAATTAAAGGTGAGAAGGGGTGGTTGAAACCTCTCCTCATGCATTAAGTATAGGGTATGGAGAGTCTGGCAAGCGGTCTTCTCGAGAGGGTCATGTGTACCATTTCTTCCAAAAAATACATGCCGACTCTTCGACCAGTCGGAGGAGGTCTGCACACGCTAACTCGGCTCTTAATGGCTCAGCTACTTTGATGCAGGAGCATCTCTCCATGCCATCCAACCCTCACGGTTCCTCCTTGCTCTCGCCAGGACCTTCTTCTTTCACACGGCCCGAAGAGTCAAAGGACTCTTCCAACTCCCCTCGGGAGTTACCCACAGCAATACTTATACTTCATGTGATCTCCCCTTCGCTTATCGGGAATTCGGTGTTCGCGCTATCGCGAACTCTGTGTACACTTCCCGCGCAATTCAAACCTCTGAGCTCTGATACCCGATGGTCAACGGTCAACAACTTCTATTCGGGAATTTCCCTATCGGGGAAATCGAATTATACGATGTCATGAATCCTTGACACCACAAGTCCCGAACCCCAACCTCCGATATGCTTCCGTGTCCCCCTCTCCGATCCAGCGGCTCAGATTCGATTCGAGGAAATCACCGATCAGCGATTTCAAAGTTTGAACTTTCCACCGAGAAGCGCCCGAGCGGCGAACTGATCCTCGGGGATCTAATGATGACACGTGTCACAATTGCGATAGCGGCTCTGATCAACTGGAAATACGCAGCTTCGCGATTTCTTGAAGTCAGAACTCACCTCTCCATCCTCGGTCGCGAAATCCCGATATGAAGGGATATCTTGACACGCGTCCCACACGATCAATGAAACAAATTTATAGCGGGGTTTTCACCTGATATTTCCCGATCTACGTGTCCGCGAGATATGCGATTTCCTGATGCGTCAAACGTCGATGGCGCTGGATCCCCTCCGCGTGTCCTCCTGCCAGCGGGCCGGTTCCAGATCCCTGATTTCGCGACTTGCGTTTTCCGGATTCTTGTGACCTCGAGAATCCCGATTCCCGATGATTGATATCCCGACTATTAAGCCGCAGCCACAACTTTTTGCCGATCTGGCGGTTGTCGGCGATCTGGTATGAGATCGGATGACTCAGATCCTTTCTCCCATGCGCTCCTCCTCTTGAGGTTAGACCGTGCGCTACTTCTCCCGATACAACGGATGGCCAGGTTTCTTCTTAAGATCCGACGGTTGTTGTGCTCCCTTGAGCTTCCTGGGGTTTCTTCCCAAACTTGGAAGGAATTCTTAGTTCCCAAAGGCTTGGACCTTTGCGTTTCTTCTCCTCTCCGAACCCTCAACTTGATGTCTCGCCTGTGCGTATGAAAAAGCTATCCTTACAGAGCTTCTGCTCTTTGAATCCTCACGGAATCCTTTGAAAACCATGCGCTCCTGAAGAGTCTTTCTTGGCAAAGCGCTATCTGTCTGAGCTTGATTACTCAGACCCCTTTAAGCGGAATTTGTCTTCCCTCTGATGGAGAATATGGATGCCTTCTGCTCCTTATCAAGCAACCCTATGCTGAGTCTTTTAGGGTTTTCAACAACCCAATACGGTCCCCTCAGGTGGACTCACGCTTCCTTCGACAGAACTCAAAGGTTCTTGCCTCCCTGATATCTGTCTACAACCTTCCCTCCGCGCCCTCCTGGCGGAGTCTCTGCTCCTCTTTCACAGAACACTCAAAATTTTTGTCTCCTTCACTTGTGCACCTATGCACTCGCTCAATACCCACCTGGCAGATCTCTCAGAATCCTCCGTGATTCTGGTATTCCCTTAAGAGCTCAGAGCAGAGTTCTTTCTCTCCGTTACCTGCTTGTACTTGTCACGCGCTCAATTCTCTCTTGGAAGAGCCTCTCACAGAATCCTCGGTGATTCCGTTGGCAATGTCTCCATTACCGATACTTGCCTCTTGAGGGTGTTGATTAACTAAAGTCAACTATACGTATGAGTTGTTGTCTTCAGGCTTGTGCCCTCAGCACGTCATTGTCTGACTCCTCAGAGTTCAAAAATGCATCCTCTATGCTGCTGGGATTCAGGTCTCAACACTCCTGTCATGCCCTTCTGGCATGAACCCTCAAAGACCTCTCAAATACAGAAATCAAACCAACTCCTGCAAATGCGTGATAGCGATTTTAACGCGGCATATAATGAACACACACCTACAGACATGCATATAATGACGGACTAGTGCGGAAAAACTGCTCTGTATTAATGTGGCAAATGCACGTATATTTTACAAGGTGTTCCCGAGCTCCCTCGGCTCTTCTACTCTACATGCATTCTTACCCAAAATGAGATCTCTCTATCTCTTTGACCTGAGGTGCTCTTAAGCGCTTCCCTCCAGTACCACCTACCCTATTCAATTACAATGAATGGGGCTGTCTGTCCAGAATCGGACCTAGATCTAAGCCAATCTACAATAAATGCCGATCCTATCTAAATGCACAACGCCAAGTCATGGATTTCATGGCTCAACAGCCTAAGCGCATTAAATTACATTCAATGCAATTTCAAAATGAGGTTGCGCCTCCCTTTCAGCCCTGCACGAGTACGCGCTGATGTGGCTGACTGGATGGCAAAATCGCTGAAACTCCTGCTCATGATCTTCCTCTGTAATTGTTGGAATCCACCCGGGTCCCAAACAAGTCTGTGGAGCTTTTCACTTGCTCCGTTCTGCTGTACGCTTCGGCTGTAACTGCTGCTGCTTTCAGCTACCTTGATTGTTCCCTGGCTGGTAGTGTCGCACGGCTTCAGCATGGCTCCGCCATGATCTCCATAGTCACCTCATCCAGCTGTTCCAGCGGCTGGTTTAGTTTTTTGCAGTCTCCCCGGTACCAAAATTTGCAGCCATTTGGAGTCATCGCTGATCTCCGCCTTCCCCATCTGTCTCAACCTCACACGGTTGGATGTACATGCCCTGCACTTTCACCCCTGTCTTCTAGGGCTTCAATCTGCTCCACAGCTCAGCAAGACGTATGCTGTCTGTGTATTCATTCTCTGTTTCTTCAACCCCCTCTGTTGCATTGTTTCTAGCTTCATGGCTGAAAATGATGAGCCATTCCTCAAAATGCTCTTCTTCCTTTTGACCTAACCCGACTGTCGAGAGCTTCAATGCTGTAGCTCTCTCAGCTTCCTGGCTAAATTCATTGAGCTGTTCCTCAAAACCTCATTCTTCTCTTCCTCCACTTGGGCAGTCTCAGATAACTGCTCCAATTTCCTTTCTTTTATGACAGTCATCTCCAACTGTATTTTACCTTTCTGCTTTGTTGCTGCGTAATACCAGCAATTTTATGCCTCCTCCTGGGCAGATGGTACAGGAATAACTGTATTCCCCAATCATCAAGATATCATCCTGATGTTCTTTCCCCTCTGTCAGCTGCACTTGCTGATCTAAATTCTTCTACGATTTATGAGGACTATCGAGGCGATTCCCATTTTCTTTGTCAGCTCCTCTGGCTGATTTGAATTTATCTGTCCATCCCTGCCCATTTTGCAATATGGGATGCTGTCACTGCTGCTCCCCTGGAAGATTATGAGATCAACCCGATCCCATCTTCATCAACAACCACTGCTGAATTGAACTCTCCATTGAGTCGAGACTCTCGGACAGTCTCAATTTTTCATCCCCGCCCTCCAGGCAGCTTAGTGTAGCTTTAAGCTGCCCTCTTGGCAGTCTTGGGATCTTCACCTGATCTCCTTTCATGGCCCAGCTGGCAATGCAAAGTTCCTGGCTGTCCTCGGCAGTTCTCGAGATCCTCAATTGATCCCAATTCGTTTCCCTCCCGGCAAACTGGAATTTCTTCCTTTCTACCCAACCGGCAGTATTTGAAACGATCAGCTGATTCCAACTTATCCCAATCGCCGCCACCATCGAGAATTTTCCCTGTCTCTGGCCAGCAGTAACAAACCATGTTTTTCTTCTGTGGCCCTGAGGTTCTCATCATACCTCAGCCATCTCTTCAACAACCTACACTGTCTCATGACCATCCAGCTGCTTGACTGGCCATTTAGCTTTTGCCTTCTCCATTGGCAGTTCGCACAGTCGTCTCCTCCTCATATCTGTGGCATCCGCGGTTCATCTTCTCATAATGCTTTTTGAATTCATAGAGTTTTCGAGTCTCTTCTTCATCCCATTGCTGACTTTTCACCACCTTTCTTTTCTTCCTATGGCCGTTAGTAGCCATCTTGTTGTGTCTATGCGTTTCTCGACGGATGGGTTGTTTGTCACTCCAGAAATCTTGAGGTGCTTCGGCTACCATCTTCTGCGAGTCTCCCAATGACTGTCTGCGCTCGGCTTCATCTTCTCACAGTCTCCCAATGACTGTCTACGGACTGCTATCTCCAGCAAGCAAGTCCCCACAGAGTTCTCAGCAACCCTGTCTTCCTTCACCTGCAATATACAGATGAAATCCCGCTCTGATACCACTTGACGTAAAAACAGGAGAGCACCCTCACGGTTCCTCCTTGCTCTCCTGTTTTTACGTCATACTTCCCTTGCAGGAGCCATGCGCAGTTAAGGTGGAATCTGACAAAGAATAGTCGTCTGAATTTGGCCGAGGGGACACCAAGTCTTGGGTGCACGATCGGCCAGAGTCTGCATGCGCAGACTATCAGAATACATGCAGACGCAATGTTTTTAATGCAGTGTCTTGTTTTTGTTGCTGTTGTTTTTTTTGAGTATATGTAGGCGTTTTCACCATTTTTGTAAGGAGGATCGATGGTTGAGCTAGGCTCCCTATTGTAAAGTTTTGATGCAGCGATGGTCGCTCTGGTTAATGTATAAGGTATTGGAGACTTCTTACTTTATGGATGTCGGCCTCTTTTTCCATCTCTTTATTTATTGTGTTAGAACAACTCGGAATTGGAGGATCCAGTCGAGTTGCACTGTTATAGGATGATGTAGGTTGGATCACTACAACGGTCGCAATGTTTCTAATCAGTTCTTGTGTTTTCTCAGCGCTAGAATGGCTTGGAATTGGAGGATCTAGTCGAGTCACCCCTCAGCTCCTTGAAACACTGGACCAAGAGGATCTTGGCTTCTGAGTTTTTCTTCCTCAAGCTTCCGAAGGCCTGTTGCCCGAGGCAGTCTTTCTCACCCTTCTCACAAGTCTTCCATCTACCACCCTTTAAGCAACCTACTAACGGAAGTTGGATCAAGACCTCCCTTTCTTTCTACATACCAGACCCTGGTTCCTGTGTCAATGCTGCTTTCCCGGGTCTCTTTCCATTTGACCACCCCCATTCATTAAATCGTGACATAAAAATTGATGGGCGTCGGGCTCTGCTCCTGCAAGCAATCCCGGAGTGACTTCCGACGCTAACATTTATGGCGCCATTGCCGAGGATGAAGTTGAATATTTTCCCTAGGCAGAACGGCATTGAGCCTCTGATTCTGAAGGTGCATCAGACATCAGAGCCCTTCAAGATTGCTACTGTGCACCTGGTGACTCCACTGTGGCGACTCCAAGGTTTCCACGTCACTGTTTCAGCTGTGGCTACTATTAGCACACCTGAAAGATGACCCTAAGGAGCTTTCTTGAGAAGGTTTCAGCAACTGTTTTCTTAGCCTGAGAAGCTTCCTGGGGTAACAACAACGTTAGGATCTGGACTTTGACGGTGAACAAGGACCAGACACATTCAATGTTGCGCATATTTCACCTGGCGACTCCATGATTCAAGGATCGATTAGCGACTCCACTGGTTCAGAATGGAGAAAATATTAGCTCGAAGGTTTGTTCCTTTTAATTTTTCTGCTATTCCTGGTTTTCCTAATGTTGTCCCTTCTCCGAATGAATGGGGCAATTATTTTCCCATATTTGGAAAACATGAAAAGGACAACCCTGCTCAACACCTCAGTGAGTTTCATGAACTCAAGCATCAGTGGGAGATACATCATGAGGATGTATTACTGAAAATGTTCATGTTCTCATTAGCAAGGGATGCTCGTAAATGGTATCATTCTTTATCCCCTGCTAGCATTTCTTCACTCAGTGAATTCCATGCAGCCTTCATTGCCTATTGTCAAGAGTTTTATCCCTCTGTGTTAGTTTTTCATAACTGTAGTGAGGGATACCACAACTCTATACCAGATGAAGTTGTTTCGGATGTAGGCTATGATGATGATCCTGATGACCTGGGTCAGAGCTCCGCCATTTCTCCTCCCCATTCGTCTGCAACCAGGGGGGGGTTATGAGAGTGATGAAGTTCCCAGGGAAGAGGATGGTGCTCTGAGTGAACTAGTGGTGCAGGCAATAGTCCCCACTCCCCAGTGTGCAAAATTGGAATCCGAAGGCAGCAAAGAGGATTTTCCATTCTTCAAGGCAGATGATCTAAGAAGCTCTTTTGAAGAGATTATTGAAGATTTTTTGGATGCGTTAGCATCTACCCCCAATGAGCCTGTTGTCTCAGATTTAAACAAAGAAGCCATTGTGGAAGAGGATTGTTCTTTCTTCCTTCATGAGATTTCCTATGATGTATTTACATTTGGGATTGAAGAGAAGGATCGGGAGACCGTTCCCTTTTTACAAGATGGGGGAGTACACAAAGAAGACGAGGAAGAACCAGAAGAGCAGCTAAGCGCACATTTCTTTTCGTATCCAGAGTCAGTCAATGAGCAACCACCGCCCGAGATCAGTGACCCTACGACAATTGTCCACTCACCTATGCCTGTCAGAGATATTCATCCACATGGGAACAACTGCGTAGTAGAGGAGGCTGTCTTTTGCCAATTTTTCGGGATTGGCCACTCATTCTATGACCCTGTCAGCAAGTACATGG
>SNQJ01S0061697.1:0-17486 GCA_010110895.2 Picea sitchensis | reverse complement strand
CACTATACCATGGTTTCAATTGTGGGACCACTCAAGAATTTTATCGTTCGAGCATGTTGCATCCTCGTAATGAAACGTGGCCACTAATCTGATCACGATATGCGATCTAGGTGCACCTGCTAAATTTAGCGCCATCGCTAAAGTTTAACCGCCTGCCAACTTTAGGATCATTCTAACTGGGCTGGGAGATGGCGCTAATTTTGGTGTTGAACAAGAACACTTCCCAAAGGATAATATGATGTGGTGGCCTAGCGAGACGATGTTGACATGTCATGAAAAGAGAGGTGACATGTGTCACTTGGAAATAAGCGGATGATATGCCCAAAGGTGCCTGGACTAAGTGCAACGTGTCATCGCTAGATGGATGCCAGGTGTCATGACTAACGAGAGTGCCACATATCTGAACGAATGACTGCCACATACTTTGGCACTTCAGAGCTCGAGGGCGATATGCATGTAGAGTTGGATCTCCAAAGTGAACGATGACCATCGATTTGGATGGGCATGCGACAACGATTTGTGGACTTTGGGAGAAAACACTCCGGATGAAATCGAGAGGGGAGGAGCTAAAACTCTTGAAGTTCAGATTCCTGAATTAAATATTTACCGTCCAATGGAGAAGGACGCGTGGCATTTGATCTACAACTTTGGGGCTTCTGCCTAGCCACTAATCCTCGCTTAATTTTGACATGTCGAATACACGTGAGCCGTTGATCTGATCACGATCTACGATCTGGGAAAGCCTCACTTTTGCTGCCACGCGCCGCTCTTGGATGAACCCTGCTTCCTGCTGTGAAGATCAACAACTCACAACTAATTAAGGAGTTCAGGCTTCGGGCCTTTGATACTTTTCAATGCACAACTCTTACAATCCTCTAAAGTGCCAAAATCTGAAGTGTGAGATCTGGCGTCGCATGTCCTCTTACTTTGGACGACTGAAATCTACTTTGGGACCTTAAGGACTTCGAGGTTGCTACCAAGATCAATAGTCCTTGTTGGTTTGAGATCAATGGTCCTTAATTATTTTGGGAGTTCGGTCTTCGTCTCTTCGAGACTTTTCAATGCATATCTCTTACAATCCTATGAAGTGCCAAAATCTAAAGTCTGAGATCTGGTGCCGCGTGTCCTCTTGCTTTGGATGACCAAAATTTACTTCGGGACCTTAAGGACTTCAGGGTTGCTGCCAAGATCAACGATCCTTGTTGGTTTGAGATCAATGGTCCTCAATTATTTTGGGAGTTCAGGCTTTGGTTCTTTGGGACTTTTCAATGCACAACTCGTACAATCCTTCAAAGTGTTGAATTCCTGAAGTGAGAGATCTACCTCCATCTGTCCTCTAGATTTGGATAGTTGAGATTTACTTCAAGAGTTTGTGCTATGGGATTTTTCTTCTTCTTTCTCGCACAATCCTCCGAAGTAAATCTTCTGAAGTGTGAGATCCGCTGACGCGTGTCCCCAGTCTTCAATGGCTCAGATTTACTTTGGGATTTTGAATCCTATATCTAGTCGTTAATCCTTGTGATAATTTGATATCCCGATCGCCCGAGAGCCGTTGATCCGAACTTCTTATGGGATCTCCATCGTGGAAAATCAAACCTACTTGTTGGTGATTTAAGCCCGAAATGGAATGCTCTAAATGTTGCACTTTGTGCTCAACACTGATCTCTACGTAGACCAAGGACTTGGTCATCCTGCGACCTCTTGACAACTATATGTGATAACAGATTCAACCATGATATATTGTGATAAGCAGAGCTATGTGAAGCTTTCAAAGAACTCGGTGTTACATGACAGGTCAAATCACATTGAGATCAAGTATTATTTTCTCCATGATAGAGTCTAGAAGGGAGAAGTGGTTCTCCAACATATCTCCACAGATGAGCAAATAACAAATATTTTGGTAAAGCCTCTGTCCAAGATGAAAAGCTTGTGTACTTAATGGACAAGCTGGGACTTGTGGAGATGACTTTATTATTGGAAATGGAAGTGATTACTTCCCAGGTTTGGAGGGAGCACTAATATTTTATTGATATATGGACAATCATTTTCCAGTTTGGAAAATGGTCTAGGTTGGGTAGTCACTTTCCAGTCCATAAAGTGGTTCAAGATTCTTGATGGACAATCATTTTCTAGTTCAAAAAATGGTCCAAGTTGGGCACTTACCTGCCAGTCTAAAAATTGGCCTAATATTTTTGACGGACAATCATTTTCCAATTCGGAAAATGGTCCAGATCGGACAATCATTTTTGTAAAGAAAATGGCCCGATAGATTGTTGATGTACCATAGACAACGATCCCCCTTGTGACTAGTGTGGGGGAATGGTCTAGGAAGTCATTATTCTTGGAAATCACTCTAAGTAGTGGTTAAGAAGAATGATCTGCCTCTCCGGGAATTCATTCTTTTGAAGTTCACAGTAGTGAGCAGTTTTGAAGAATGGTCCGTTATAGGAGGTTGGTGCAGGACAATCATTTCCATAGGAAATGGTCCTGACAGTCATTCCCTAGGGCATACTCATTCTCTCTAGGTTTCACTATGATTAGTGCTGGAAGAATGGCACAATTAGGTGAATGGTCCAAGTTCAACAATCAAGGAAAGTCATTCCCTAGGGCTAACTCATTCTCTCCAGGTTGCACTGTGATTAGTGCCAGAAGAATGACCCAGTTAGGTGAATGGTCCAGGTTCATAAATCAACAAAATTATTTTTCTATGCTTGAGGAGAATAGTCAAGATATCCCATTGCTGATGTTTAACTTTCTGATGACAGATGTTCTTCTAGATCTCACATATGTGAGTGGAAGAATGGCCCAAATGACTCAGTTTATATCATGGCATTGTTGATAAGGGTTGATATCAGATGATATGATTGTTGTGGAGACTGTATGTCTCTGGACAGTAGTTGTATTCTACTGTGGTGGATGTGATCCACTAGTAGTGATTGTGTCATTGGTTAATAGTTGTGTACTACTAGGAGTGGTTGTGTACCATTGGATAGTAGTCGTATACTACTATGGATAGACAAAATTGTGTTCTATTGAATGGCATTGTAGCATTTACATGCTATTATCTTATTTCCATGGAGATTACCACTAGTGTTGGAGATGATTTCCAACTAGATGGATAATCGGTGTGCTGGTGGACATTCTCCCTGTGGAGAATGGTCCAGGTTGATAGATTGCTGACGTATCATGGACTGGTATTTTCCTAAGGCATAGATTGTGGCCCGATTAGGAAAATAGTTGTGGACCGATATTTTCTAAGGCATATGGGTAGATATTGATCTCTATGGTACATATGATCCGGTTAGAAAATAGTCTAAGACTGACATTCCTATAGGAATGGTCTCTGTAGACCATGGCATCGATTTATGCATCTGTTAGGACAATTGTTCTTCTAAGACGTATGTACAGAATAAAAGAATGGTCTTGTATCACTCTATTGAGTAAGTGACTTATTTAACATCATGCCCGATTACTCAAATGGAGTATGGATTCAAGTGATGATGCAGTTGACTCTATCAGATGATATTGATAGTGGTGATGTTGCTCGTGAGTTTATCTACATGATCACGAGTTAGCATGTGTGGCTATGATGATGCTACCAGTAGAATGGTATGTTTGTGCTCAAGACCATTATCGTTAGATACCTCCCTAGCTAGGAGGAGTGTTGATATTAGGGTAGTTGTGAGAGGTATCAACCTCCATGTGTAACCTCTGACTAGATTAGAATATTCCAGAAGCTAGATAAACCCTAAACAAATGTATAGAAACCCTAGAAGACATGTCTACTCAATAAAAGAATTAATATTTAAGTATTGGCCTCTAAAAGAAGAAGTTGATCTGGAAAGGAGACAAAAAGCATGATAAATAGAGAGTGCTTGAGCTCATTTGGTCATATACACTCACAACTCACACATACAAGTGGTGCGCAAGTTTGGAGAAGGAGTGCAACTGTAGCTACTGCAACTGGGATTTTAGTCTTGGTTTCTATTTTATGGAATTTTTGTTTAGTGTGTTATTCTTGGATAAAGAGAGATATGCTACCTCTTGGTTATCTTTTGGATCTGGTACTTCTTCTGGAATTATTCTACCTGTCAAGGTTGTGGTGCTTGGGGGTAGTTACATGCATATGGTTGGGTGACAATATTAAGATACTGTCTATGGAAAAATGAGCACATCTCTTTTAATTCTAACAAAAAGGACCTCTACAACATTGGGGCTGTGAGGAGGCACATTTGTTGAGATATTTCCCTCATAGACAACATGACACCAAAAGAATCTATCATGTTCAGAAGGCTATACAGTTAACGATGTGGCCAAAAGTGTGCCAAGAATTTATGTAGCTGTTGAGAATCGGAAAGCAGACCACCAAGACTCTACGGTGGAATTGGAAGGTATAATTTCCAAGCAAACTATATCTATTTTGATTGACCATGGTTCTAACCTTAGTTATATCTCTCCCCAAGTTGTTGAAAAATGTGTTTTACAGAAAATGAATTATGAGAAATTATTGTTGGTTCAACTAGCCACAGGGACAAAGAGGAAGGTATCATAAATGATCAAATATTTCCCATTTGAAATGAATGTACTGCATACCCAAGAAGCCCTGAACCTATTTCCTTTGGGTCATATGAAATGTTGATAAGAATGGATTGGTTGGTTTCCGACAAAGTAAAACTAGATTGTTTTAATAAAAAATTTGACCGCGGGGATGACAAGGGAAATAAGAGGGTGTTGCAAGGTATCTAGAAGAATGTATTTTTAATACATACATCAATGTTACAACTCAAGAGGGATAGAAAAAAAGGGTTTCCCCTATATGTTATACAAGTGTTAAATTTAGTAGAAAACAACAAGCTAAAAACAGAGGACCACCCTGTGTTGCATGAATTCATAGATGTATTTCCAGAGGAGATACTCGGACTACCTCCTAAGAGGCACATTGATTTCTCAATAGAACTGATTCCAGGAGTAGTGCCTACGCCAAATGTACCTTATAGAATGAGTATTCTTGAGTTGGTAGAGTTAAAAATACAACTGAAGGAAATGATAGAAAAATGATATATTATGCCTATTATATCCTCGAGGGGAGCACCGGCCTTATTTGTAAAGAAAAAGGCTGGTACCCTTAGACTGTGTATTGATTACAGACAATTAAATAAGATGACCATCAAGAATAAATACCCATTACCCATAATAGATGATTTTTTTTATCAACTTAGAGGGGCTACACTGTTCTCTAAAATAGACTTGAGATATGGATACCATCAAGTTAGAATTAAAGATGAAGATATTCATAAGACCTTGTTTAGAAAAAGATATGGGCACTATGAGTTTATGATGGTACCTTTTGGACTCACTAATGCACCAACCACCTTTATGTGTCTAATGAATAATGTTCTCAACAAATACTTAGACAAGTTTGTCTTAGTTTTCATTGATGACATCCTAATTTATTCAAAGAACTGGGAGGAGCATGAGGAACACCTCAGATTGGTGCTACAGGTGTTGAGAGAACACTAGTTGTATGCTAAGTACACCAAGTATGATTTCTTCCAAAAACATATTCAATATTTGGGTCATGTAATTTTGGGAGATGGAGTAGCAATAGACCCATAAAATATTAAATACATCATGGATTGGCCAACCCCTAAAAATGTGTCTGAGGTGAGGTCATTTTTGGGATTAAATGGATATTATATGATCTTTATTAAGGGATTTTCCAAGATTGGTCATCACATTACCTCATTTCAAAGAAAGGGGGTGAAATTTGTATGGTCAGTTGAGTGTGAAGCCAACTTTCAACAGTTGAAGCATATTCTAACCAATGTTCCTATTATGAAGATTACATACCATGGAAATGATTTCTTGGTTTGCACTGATGCTTGCAAAGAAGGAATAAATGAGGTTCTCATGCAAGAAGGGCAAGTGATATGCTATGAATCAAGAAATATAAACGAGTATTATCAGTGTTATGTCACTCATGACCTAGAATTGGCAACCATTATGCATGTCTTGAAGATGTAGAGACATTATTTACTTGGAAAGAGTTTGTGCTAATGACATACCATAGTGGACTGAGGTACATATTTGATCAACCACGTTTAAATTCCATAAAATCTAGATGGATGGCTCTAATCAATGAGCTTCATTTTGAAATCAAACACATCAAAGGAAAGGAAAATTGAGTGGCAGATGCACTCGACAGAAGCATGGAAACCGTCCACTTGGAAACAACAATCAAATGTGTATATGAGCAAAGAATCATAAATGCCCTACAAAATGATGAACAATTCAACTCAATAAAGGAAACTTTGTAGCAAGAGCTCAGAGGGCAGAAGTATGAAGGATATCACCTCACAGAGGACGGGTTGTTGATGTATAATAACATATTTTATGTACCTAATTTGATTGAGCTAAAACACCTCATTATGGATGGATTTCGTAGAATACCCTATGTGGGTCAACATGGATATCAGAAAATGACAATAGTAAAGCAACTATATTACTAGTCAGGAATGAAGAGGGACATTGTTGAAAAAATTGTAAAGTGATTTGAGTGTCAACAAGTCAAAGTTGAACATAAGAACCTGGTAAGACTATTGCAACTCTTTTCAATCTTGGAATGAAAGTGGGAAACCATTTCCATGGATTTTATTACGGGTTTACCGAAAATAGTTAAGAAACATGATGCAATCATGGTAGGAGTGGATAACCTGAGAAAGGAAACTCACTTCATTCCAATTAAATATACCTTTAAATCTATAGATGTTGTTGATGTGTTCATGAAAGAAATTTTTATGTTGCATGGAATATCCAAGACTATCGTTTCAGATCGAGATACAAAATTCACATTGAAATTCTAGAAAGGCTTGTTTGTAGGTTTGAGTACACAATTAACATTCAACGTCGCTTATCATCCTCAAACACATGGACAGACTGAAAGGGTGAACGATGTGTTGTAAGATATGTTAAGGATGCATGTCATGCATCAACCCAAGAAATGGGAGGAAACCTACCTCTAGTAGAATTTTCTTACAACAATGGTTATCAAGAGTCATTGAAGATGAGCCCATTCAAGGCTCTATATGGAAGGAAATGTGAAGTCCCACTTAGTTGGGAAAATTTAATGGATATGATCACGCTTGGACCATACATGTTAAGAGAAATGGAACATGAAGTGATCATAATAAGAAAGAATTTAAAGGCACCCCAAGATAGGAAGAAAATCTATGCAAATAGAAAAAAGGACTCATAAGGAGTTTAAAGTGGGTGATCATGTGTATCTCAGAGTGAAACCCAAGAAGAGTTCTCTGAGGATGGGAACTTGTTCTTAGTTGGCACCTCAATATTTTGTACCATTTGAAGTTTTGGACAGAATATGACCGATGGCATATAGAATTACCCTTCCACCTACTATTCAAGCTCACAACATATTCCATGTATTATTATTAAAGAAGTATGTTCATGATTCTAATAACATTATTGATTGGGATTTGATATAGGTGGAACCCGAGGGAGAATTCCTGCCATAGCCTTAATGCATCCTGGAAAAAAAAGGAGACATTTCTATGGAACCAAGTCATAATCCAGATCAAGATGCAATGAAAGAACTTTGGACCAAATGAGGCCACGTGGGATTCGAAGGATGCCATGAGAGTGGTATACCCATTTTTTTTTTCTGTATAAATTTGTATATATGGTGTTGAAAATACTGAGGATGGTGTTTCCTTAAGGGGGAGGGGAATGTAACACCCCATTTTCCCCTAATTTTGTAAGTCTTAAGTATAAGACCTCATGTGTTACAAACAATGTTGACTGTAACTAATTTTATGATAATGAAAACACAAACAACTGACTGATGAGGGAAGCCTACATTATTGGCCATGACACCACAAGAGGGACTGGTGGGGTGGAAATGGGAAGTTTTAATGAGGAAAATAGGAAACTTACTCAATCACCAACCTACTTATGCATGACTTAAATGCATAACATGTCCCCAAGTACCTGATTACCTTGACCACAAGAAATTGTTAATGGCTTGCAGATTTGGTGGTTGGAATAGTTCTAACTACCTTCAAGTTTGGTACTTGGAGAAGTGAAAGGAGAAGCTGCAATGTTAACCAGAAGTATGCAGCAGATACTTTTCCTTGAGAGAGGGAGCTTGCTACTTGTTAACCCCATTTTTTGGATAACTAAGGAGATTATGTCTCGAGGCCCTCATGTTGCAGATATGGAGTGTCGAGAGACTACATGACCAACAATACCCTTTCGCACAGATGGAAACCCATATCACCACCATAGAAGGTCACAAATTTCCAGATGACATCCACCACATCAGCTAGCTTCCAAAAGGAAGTGGGCCTTGCTCCATGAGGTACAAGTCAGTATTATGGTGAGCATCATTTCAATATTTAAGCCAATTGAGTATGTTGTATCTTAGATTGCTCTAGATTTCATGATATATGCTTAGACATTATGCCTTTTTCCCTAATTCACCTTAGTGGTTTACATTGCACCCTAGTAAGTGGTCTTCCTTGGAAATGGGTTTGCTACTAGGAACTCCCTTAATGAGCCATCGTACTGTTCTCGACCATACTTACCACTTTCCATCATTATTCCCCTCCATTTCCTTATCTCTTGGGATTTTAGGGTGTATTTACCCAAGAAGGGGTTGTCCTTCATTCTACGGGAAGAAGGGGCTAAAGGAATAGAGGGATTGATGTTGGGTAAAAGGATAAAATCTTGTTATAAACCTTCCAGATGCTTCGCCCATGGATCACCCAAGAAAGAAATGAAACACTTATCTTTGAGTAAAGGGGACCCACAATATAATAAACAATGCTTAAAAGGTTAGTTGAAGGATAGGAGGTCTCATCACGAGCCGACCTATCACGTCCATGAATATCTAGTGGTATGAAATTTCCATCATCTGGTCACCAAACTGAGATATTGGCTCTCAGTTGCATGGATGAGAGAAAGTGGGTCTCATCACGAGCCAACCTTCTCACTTTCAATGGGTGTTTTTGGGTGACATTGCCATCATCTGGTCACCATGAGGATATTGTCTAGATGCTTGACATGTGGCCTTTGGAGGCCTACCCATGCTTCGCCAACACCAACGACTTCTTCTAAGTGAAAATGTGTCCCCTAAAGGGGAGACATCCATGTAAATTAGTGTTTATTTGTGCAAAAGTGAAACTTTAAATGAATTATTTAATATTACTTTGTTAAAGGGGGGAATATTAGGGTTGTTTACCCCTAGTCTTGTGGTTTACCCCTTAATTTGTGTACAAGTCACCTTGGTGACATTTTGTATAAATAAGAGATCATAAGATCTCATTTTAACATAACTCTCCCTCATTGTGAGAAGTATTGGTTTGAAATTTTCACTACACTTGGCTCTATTTGTCTCTTGTGCACTTTTTTATGGCTATCTTGATGAATGGTTGATTGAGGAGTGAGGCAATAGCCTTGGATGAATGCTTTCTAGCTTTTATGGTGGATTATCTTAGCATCTTTCTTGATTTTGGTATGGTCTTTTACTCAGATGCTATTATTCTTTTTTCAAGTCAAGGATTGTTGTGCTAGTAGTTAGGTGGGAAGTATAAGGGAATACACCCCGACCATAGTATTCATCATTTTATGCTTCATGTTATTGGTTAAAAAAAGGTTTTCTAAGAGAATTATAAGGGCATACACCCTCTTAGCTTAAACCCTAGCCAGAGAAACTTTCTTTGGGAAGTAAAAGGGATTACACCCCCAAGGAGGTAGCTTCTCTAGCTCTTTATTTTATTCGACTCCATTAACCAAATAGTAAAGGCACTAGTCATATATTTTTTGCATTGGAGATATAAAATCATTGCCTTGGGAAACAATTTTTTTTTATTTTTTGAAAGATCTCTTGCTTGGAGTTGGTTTGCCTCTTTGAGAGTAGTCTTCCCCTACTAGGGCGTCTCCTCTCTCCCACTACTTTACTTGATGTTAAAAACCCCAACCTACAACCATTAGGGATGATATAACCTAGATAAAATACTAACGATAACTCCTAAACTAACCCTAGATTAGCTCCTAAATTTTTCACACTAACTCTACTAATCATGACATATCTTTTTTTTTTTCCCAGAAAAAAAGCGTAATTTTATTCATTTGTAGAGAACCAAATTACATTATGCAGGTAAATTAAGCATGAATCATACTTGGAAAGGATGGAAACCCCGAAGGGGCCAAGTACCAAGCTAAAGAGACAAAAAAAATAACATAGGTCTCAAAGACTGCATAACTGCTGCAGTAAATAAAAAACATGGCCCCCATCACAAGAGAAAAATGTCAACATCACAATCCCAAATAAACTCCAGTGTCTAGATGGACCAGGTCAAAGAGGTATATAACTCTCAAACCATCAACTCCAGATAATATCCCAACAAACCACAAAACAACCATAAACAAGTGGCCAAAAAGCTACATGCCCAATAGAAGGGCCTAAAGGTGATGACCCCAGGCCAATCAACACCTCATGCCCTTACTAAGGACCTCAAAAATATGATCCCACCACCATAAATGTGAGAAAGAGGCACTGAAACCCTACACTAGTGGACCCTGATCTGACTATACATTGAACCTTGAACGTGCCATCAAAACCAAAGATAAAAAATGAAATTGTAGAAATAAATCCCCTAGAAACCCTTGCCGAAAGCAGGAAACAAAGAAAACCTCCAAAGAGAACTCAAAGGTGGGACAAACCAGGTCTAAGTGACATACAAACCTCTCAAGAATAAGAGAGGGTCCAAAAAATCCAAACCCTGGCCGCTAAAAGTATGAACTCGGCACTCAAACTTTAAAACCAGGAATATGAAGCCCATGATATGCATCAAACCCTGACAAACGACCCCATAACTAGAAAGGGTTTTCAGATAGAGACACCACATATGCCTGCAAGAAATAGAAGAAGTATCACAGTGATAGCTCCAATGACATAGAAAGGAGGAAAGAAAAACGTGAGGGCTCAGTAAAAAAGGAGATCGTGAGCACTGAAAATCACACCACCACTCATAAAACCCGATCTGGGCAAGATCTGAGCAACACGAAAGATCTGAGGCATGAACACCGCATCACCCAGATATCGACACCATCAATCAATGAAACACTACCACCATATAGCAATTACATCTCTTCCAGAACAGACTCGATCCACACAAACATAGGCAACAACGGGAAAATAAAAAAGACTCCCTGCATAAAAGAAACCCTGAAAGAAGGCACCACAGCGGAGGAAAAATATGTGGAGATAGTGGATTCATTTGTGTAGGATAACAATGAGGAGACAATGCTAGTCGGGAAAAACTCCGAGCCTAGAGATAGAAAAAATACATGCATAGAAACCATGGGAAGAGAGGAAAAAGTCGGGGTTCTGTGGCCAGGGAAACCCTAGCCACAGACCTCTCATCAAGGCACATTTTTTGTTCTAATTGTTGGAATATTTTGATGGTGCAATTTGATGATATAAGTAATTGAAAGCTACAACCATAAGGCTGCAATTTTCTGCATAAATATACATGTTACAACAACTTGCTTTATTTAGCTTCAAAGTGCCATTTTTTTAGCCTATATTCATTGCTAATCTTTATGTTGATTTTCTTAACTAGTTTAGATCCTTGCATTATGATTTAGATGCTTTATTTACTAAGATAAATTGTCATCTATTGCTGCAAATTAGGGACAACAAGATTACATTTTTTATCCATACTGACATATATCATTGCAAGTTGGATTTTCTTATGTCTCGAGCAGACACAATCATCCAAAGAAGTACTATACCTTTGGAGCAACAATCACTTGACTTTGTGGGGGTGAACCAAGTACATGTTGTGTTTCTCGGCTTTGTGTGATGTATCGATGTGTTTCTATGTGATGAATGTTAGATAGATCTAATGTTGCTTTGTGCCTAATCATGTGGATGAATGATAGATCTGACCTATGTGGATGTGCTTAGTGCTTGAATCTTCTAGATCTAATGTGTTCCTTTTATGTTAAGTGTTATTAGATGATGGATCTGGTTGCATAATGCGATATTCTGTAATTAGGGTGCGTCTGCGCTATTACTAAGAATTGAATATTGATGAATATTAATTGCTAAGTGCTCTGTTAAGTGTTAAGAATCATAGATCTGTGTCCCAGCTAAGGTTGCAGACAACTGAGTCCTGCAACCACCCCTACCTCTACCTTGGGTGAGACTTCATTTGCTTCACAAGTGTTGCCGAAAGAGACGGTAGTTTGGGTTTTGTTGGAGCATTGTTATAGCATTAAACCCTAGGTCTTCCCTTGTGCCAATAAATGGTTCCATTGCTGAGACCTGAAACTGTGATTGCTGTGAACTGAGAAAGAAGAAGCTTTGTGCAAAGATTTGTCCTGAAACTTTGGAAGATCTGTGCTAAAGAAGGAAGGACAGATCTAAAGAAAAGAAGTCAAATCTGAATGCTTTGTGCTCTAAGAAAGGTTAAAGTGGAAGTTTCTGAAGAAAAGAGGTTAGATCTACAGAAAGAGGTAAGATCTGTAAGGTCTGTGCTCTGATAGAGGTAAGAACAACTAAATTTTTTTAGATCTAGAAGCTTTATTCTCTGTAAAAGTAAGATAAGTGGAAATTTTTATTTCTAAAACATGGATCTAGGTATGCTTGATAGAGTCTTTCCTAGCCTGAAAACTAGGGCATTGTTAGATAAAAGAAGGTTTGATATGAATAGATCTGGTAAGAATAATGATAAATATGTTATACCTATGCATAGAAAGAATGTTTGGACTAACCAATGGATGCAAGATCCTAGAAAGAATTTTTTGCAGGCTAGCTACCATGATCTTAGTGCACAGTACAGAAGAGGTTGGGGTTCATTTACAAGAAAGAGAGGATTAACCCTATGTTACAGTTCGAGAAAACCAAGCCATCTAGCTAAGGAATGCCCGGGTGGAAGACCTGGTTGTCTTTGTTGCAAATATTTGGACCATGAAGTGTTGGATTGCCCTAGAATGATTGCTAATCTTGAAAGAACAAATCTGAATGAAGAAAACCCTAAGATGGATCTAGAAATAGCTGAACCTAAAAAAGAATCTGAGAAAGTATTACTACAAATGAAAGAGACCCTGAATGACCACCGACATTTTAGGTTACAAGAGATCTTTAAAGAAAAAGAATGCATCGAAGTAAGAATAGGAGATTTCGACATTGACTGTGTTCTTGATGAAGAAACACCAGTGAACATCATGCCAGAGAGAACTTGGGAAGCTATAGGAAGACCTGCTATGATCCCTTCACTAAGAGGAATATGTCTCTTTAGAGGAAAGTTGGTGACCCTATGTGGAAAGCTCACTCAGATATCTATGAATGCTAATGGAACTTCGACAGAAGAAGATTTCAAGATTATCAAGTTTATTAAGGACATCGCCCCGTTTACTATGTTACTTGGAAAACCATGGATTAAGAAATATCAAGCCAGAAAGAAAGAAGAAGAAAACGTTTTACAATAGTAGAGACAAGAGTTAACAACTTTCACGACCAGAAGGATTGCGCAGTTGATTGAAGAACGAGAGAACAAATCAAAGCCACTTATTGTTAAAGGCCTAGATGTCGAAGCTGAAAGAATGTTAGAAGGCTCACAAAAGACTGAAGCACATGTCCCAGAAAAAGAAGAATCTCAATAGCGCGAAGTACCTATGTTCAAGGAAAATAAGAATCAAAATGGGAAGAGAATCCCCGAGATGAAGCTCATTGCAAGAAAGGCTAGGAAACTAAGTAAAAGGAGAGCTAAGATCGACAAACTACAAAATATTTCAGAGGGAACCTTGCAGAACGAGAAACTTGCAGAAATTGAACTTCACCAAGATATAAGACCAGCGACATAGGCCACTTCGCCGAGGCGAAGCAATATAGCCGTTGGAAGTTGATATGACCGTTCGATTGCCTCTCAGAACGGGTTGAAAAGCATTGATAGTTCACCACTAGACCATCAGACCGCACCATAACAGACATAACATGAGTTAATGGTACCTCATACCCGTTACAAGCAGACCGTTGCTAATTTTTTTACTTATTCTGTCACTCCACGCACCAAGAATACCTGTTTCTAAATAAGAACTTGAGCCCACAACCTGAGATTATTTTGCACTGTGATCATCGCCTTGTTCCCATACCCTCCACTATAGTTTCTGAATCCAGTTCACACCCAATCTAATCGACCTCGAGCTTGTATGTCGGACGAGCTCAGCGCAATAGAGAAAGTAGTCGAAGAAGTTCTGGTTGACTTAATGACTGAGAGAGTCATGTCAGAAAGAAGGATGTCTGCAGGTGTGCAAGCGTCCTCAACAGGAGGAGTCCAAGCTTCTCCCTCAACTGCTCGCGGAACAAGACCTTCCCAAACCATGATAGAGACAAGAACAAAGCATAGAGACGACATTGCAAATGCCTGAAGCGTGGTTGACCGAATAAAATCCTTTTCCTTGGAGTACAAGCAATTGAGATCTAGAAGCGCTCAGATGTATGAAATCCTCACGGAAAATCCAGAATTACAGGCGTTAGAGTCACAGCTCCAACACGCACAACAACATGTAGACACGTTACAAGCACAACTAAAGGCCTTGTCACCAGTTGAGTGAATGAAGAGGTTTTTAGAGCAACGCATGACCCGACAACAAGTACGCACACTCTAGAGTAAAGTCATGGAAGTCTCTCAATGACTTCAACCAATGCAAGAAAAGGCATGCCAATTATTCACTGAACTTGAAAGCCAAGGAGTAGAACTTGGACAGGTTGTGAGTACAACAGAACAACGCCTCGAAGGACCAATCAATGATGCACTGATTCAGGAGTTCACTGAGAAAGAAGCAGTAGCACTGCAATAGATCGAAGCAGCTCAAGCCAAGATCGAGGCATTCGAAGCGGAATTGCTCAAACCAGAGTGACTCAGGATGAGTCACAGGTGAGTGTTGGGGGCCTATTGGCCCTTGACCAAGTTTCAAGGAACACTTGGTCATATTTGACCATTTTTGGGACTTCAACAGCCTGTCAAAGATGGAGCGCCAGAGGAAGCAGAGATCATGGGATCTCGGACCACTTTCGGGCCCCTTTTTGGGTTTTGGGACAATGTAATGGGAAAGGGATGTCGACCCGTGGGTTCACCCACGTTTAGGCCCACTTTTGTATGTATAAATAGATTTCTAGGTGAAGTAAGTAAGAGGACAGTAGCCTATCTATGTGATATAAGTTAAGTGTTGGTAGTGCTCTGTGCATGACTGTAGAAGGGTTACAGAGCTAAGTGCAAGTTATTATAGAGATTAGAGAAGGATTTGTGCTACAACGCAAGGAAGAAGGATTTACCGAGCTGCACAAATATTCTGTCCTGTGCGCAGAAGGAATTTTGGTGACTGTGTGTTGTAACTGATTGAAGACATTAATAAAGAAGAAGAGTTGGTGGACGTAGCCCCAGGGTGGGGGTGAACCACGTACATGTTGTGTTTCTCTTCTTTGTGCAATGTATCAATGTGTTTCTATGTGATGAATGTTAGATAGATCTGATGTTGTGTAATGTCCCGCTTTTCCTAGGCAGTTGGGATACCGTGATGGTTTATACAGTTTCCCGTAAACCATTAGACGGATGAGCTAGGGAAACGATACTGGTAAAGCCACTTCCGAATTATAAAGTGAAAACTTAGAAAAAGTGAGTTTATTATTATTAAACCCCTCTTTGAGGGTATTTCTCTCCAATTAATAATTAAATGAATATTTTAATGGAGAAAAGGACAAGTGAATGAATAAAAGGACAATTGAAGGGGAAAAAAGAGGGATTGACTATTCATTTAAAAATTGAGTTTTGGAGAAGAGCTCGGTGAGCAAACGAGGGTTTCAGCTGGAAACCCACTCGGCACCTCGGATTCGACAGTGAAACTATCTGCCCTAGCCGTGGAATCTCGGATTCAGCAATGAAACTATCTGCCCAAGCCGTGGAGTTGGAGAAGCCATTCAGGCTTTTCATTTGCAGACATTGGCATTGTGATTCAGAAGGTATTTTTCGAAGAAGGAACCCCATCTCAATTTTGTGAAGAGGGAAGGCGTTTTTCCTTGGCACGTGTGGGAGGCTGGGCATTTTTCCCCTGGAGCTGGGCGAACTTCTCATTATCTGGCTGTGTTTTCCATTAGCTGTTGCGTGTTTCATATTCTCAGCTTTAGTGTCATTGCTGAGATTGATCTTGGGTGTGTATTGCTGCTGTTTTCAATTTTGGGCAGTGTGTTAATTGCTGGCCATGTTCTCCATCTTCCCACGCACTGTGGGTACTCCTCCTTGGTGTTGCGTGAGAGGTAAGGGAAGTCGTGGAAGATGGTTCAACTTTGGATGAGAGAATTACACCATAAGGCGAAGGGAAAAGGAATGAGAGGGGGTTGCCAAATCGACCCATCAACTGGCTGGTTAAACTGTGCAGAGGTCATCCCAATACCATCAAATCGTGTGGCAGACATGGTTTCCTCCATTGCTGCGTGTATGAAAAATCTTCCAGTTCAAGCCTCCATCAGCCTATCCATCGATTGGGAGGTATTTCATGTTGTTTGGACTGTCACAAACTCATCATTAATATTTGAATAAAATCTATCTGCGTTGGGTTAAATTGCTCATTCGTATGTGTTGAAGTTTGATTATTTGGTTCAGTAAATGTGACTTCCTTCTTCATTATTTTATGGGTTTATTTAAAAATCAAAACAATACATTATGCTCTTCATTGGGGAGGTATAAGGAGTCAAAACCCATCAAAAATTCAGCCAACAAACAAGAAACAATACCGTTGTCCATTTAAATTCACCTACAACAGTCAATTATAACAGTATGCAAAGTGTTTGATGAAAGTCCAACACCAAACTAGAAGAGTTTTCTCAATCTTTTCAACATAGAATATTTCAGTGGTATCAGAGCATGATCTTGGCTAGCTAGGGGCGACATTGATGACTGAGGAAAGGCTTCAGAACATCACTTATAGGCACATGAGGTACAGAAGCGTAGAGGGCAGAGAAGAAGACATGGAGGGCACTCCAGGAAACAATGCAAATCTGCCAGAGGACAGAGAGGATGGTTTGATCAGAGGGCTTATGAAAGCCTTACAGGATATTGCAGAGAGCCAGAGAGAGACCCGAGAGTTGATGGGAAAAATCACAGGTTATGCTCTAGGGAGAAAGCATGGTGAAGAAAGGGGGGAGAGAAGCAAAAGAGGGTAGATGGAAGATGGGGAAAACACACACAGACCTCATGTTGAGGTGATCTCTTCCAGAACCAACCCTCAGAACCGCCCTCACGACTAGAGTGAGATGACTAGATCGACCATGCCCAAGTTCTTAGGACCACCGGAGACAGGTATAGGAGGGTAGGTAGAACAGGACGAGCCCTTAGCAGCTTATTTCCAGGAGTATAAGGCCATGGATCCAGATTTGAGAGAAGCTATGACTTTTGTCGAGTTTT
>SNQJ01S0061695.1:1145-38934 GCA_010110895.2 Picea sitchensis | reverse complement strand
CCTGATAGATACCCCTAGTTGGGGAGAAGGTCAGGGAGGGGGAACCATTAAAAAATATAGAAAAGAAGGTCCATGAGAGCATAGAGTGATCCCATTGAATCCATCTTTCACTGAATCCAAAAGAGACCAGGATGTAGTTCTAGCTTAGGCTATCAAAATATTTTGAGAGGTCTAATTTGATGAGCATTCTGACTTTCTTGGACGAATGAAGAGAATGGATAAGGTCATGCATTATGGTGATATTGTATAGTATTTTTCTACCTTCCACAAAACCTGTTTTCTCAGGGGAGATGTGGGAAGGGAGGAAGGGTTTTAGTTTGTTCGCGATGAATTTGGAACTGAGTTTGTAGATAACATTGCATAGAGCTATAGGGAGATTTTTTTGGGGGGTTTCCATTTTTACCTCTTTAGGGATGCGAGTGGGGAAGGTGGTGTTGAAATATGGGAGGAATTTTAAAAATTTTCTAGAGTCGTCCACTTCTTCCCAAACTTCGTTCTTTATTATGGGCCAACAGGCTTGGTAGAAGTCAAATGTGAATCTATTTGATCTTGGATATTTGTCTTTCAACGTCTTCTAGATCACTTTCTCTACCCCTTCCACTATGATTGTCCTCATCATGGATTCATTATGGTTTTCATTTATCATTTTTGGAATATGTTGAGTAATATTTTTTATTGTGGCCTTTTGATTCAGCTGTGGTTCTTGCATAAGAGTTCTATAGTATTGTAGAATATCTAAATAGATGTCCTGGTAGTTTCTTAATCCAATGCCTTGTTTGTATTTTAGTGAGATAATTATGTTATGGTGTCTCCTCTAGATCATCGAGTTGTGGAAAAACTTTGAGTTTCTCTCACCTTGCTGGAGCCACAAGATTCTTGATTTTTGTCTCCAAATAATTTCCTCTTTCTTTTCTTTGGTTTCTATCTGGGCCATGAGAGAGAATTCCTCCTGTATTATCTCGTGGGAGCGCCCTGAAGTGATCAACTGATGTTGGTTTTGTTTCATTCTTTCTTGAAGTTTTTTTTTGGCTTCAAATATGTTTCCAAATTATGATTTATTCCATTCCTTTTTTTGTTGTTTTAGGTTATTCAGTTGTTGCTAGAGTCTGTACATCGGGGAGCCTGCGTTAACGACTGTTTCCTTCTACCAGGAGGAAAAGTTGGAGTGGAAGGAGGGGTCCGTCAATAAAAATAATTCAAAGTGGAAGGGAAGGTTCTTGGGGGTAGCTATGATATCGACAAGGAGGTTGATCGGTCGGTGGTATGATCCATGATAGGGGAGAATTGTGGCTTCTATGGAAAAGTTTCTATGAAGAAGAGATTATGAGATGAGGAAGTGATACAGATGGGAGGTTATGTGGTGTTTTCCATCTCAATGGTTGCTCCAGGTAAAGGTTCCATTAGTGGTTTCCTAGTAAACCAAGCCAAGTTGTTAATGGTGTCTTTAAATCTATCAGAGTCTTGATCCATGCAGTTTAAGCCTCTTATTTTCTCTGGGAGCTAAGAGGTTATAATGTTGAAGTCCCCCCTATGATCCAAGGATGGATTTCAAGGAGAGGATAAATAAGAGAGAGGGACTACAGAAAGGTTAATTTCTCCTGCGTGATTTGAGGGTTGTAGATGTTGGTGACGTAGCCTGATTGGTTTGATCCTATTCATTGGAATTTTGTTTTTATGGTACGACATGTGGTGAAGGAGGAAAGGAAGATTTAGTTGGGGTTCCAAAGGATGGCCAAGCCACCTGAACCTACTTTGTCATCTATTTCTATGATATTGCAGCTTCTACAACATTTGATGTCCATTTTTTTCATAGTTGTGGAAGTGCACTTGGTTTCTTGTATCATCATTATAGAATATTTTTCCTTAGATATCAAGGTATTTAAGAATGTTTTCTTACTTGGGTTGTTAAGGCATCTTACATTCCATGAGATGAATTTCATTGGGAAGGTTGGGGTGTGTGGAGAACTTTTCCGCGAGAATCTTAATCCTTCTCGAATTTAAAAGGAGTTCTCCCTGTTCTTGTAAGAGTTGCTTGATGGATGACCTTCCTCTTTTTTTGTCATCTTTGGGATCCTTAATAATTTCTTTGCACTTGAAGTGTTTTTTATTTCTAAAGAAAAGGTTACAATGTTCTTACCTTTTTGGGTCATTGTTCCTTTCTCTTTATTCCTCGATTTGATCAAGGCACTTTGCAATAGTCTTATTTGTTGATTTGGTAACGAGTGTTCCTCTGTCCATTCCCATGTTGTTGTGATGCCTTGCATATCTATCTCCTCTAGATCCATGTATTCCAGATTTTCATTCTCTTCATTTAAGGGTTTAGAGGGGACCATTGGTTCATATTGGTTTGGTGGCCAGGGTTGAGCTTGAGGGGGGAGTGAGCACTAGTGACGTTGAGATCTTGTTCTTGACCACATTGGGCACTTGGTTGGTTTCAACCGAGGGGTTTGGGTAGAGGGTTTCTTTATTTGAGTGGTTAGTTAGGGATTCAAAACTGTTACTGATGTGGGGGGATTTGTGGTTGGGTTGGGTTGGTATTTTCTTTTGTGATTTTCACTTGTCTTGGAATTTTTCAAATCTTGCCTCATCCTTTTCTGAATGGGGATTGGGGGGCTGTGTTTGTTTGTTCAGGGAAAATTATTAGAAAAGGTGTCCATGTGCATGGAATTTTCAATGTCGAAAGAGAATGTGTTCATAATCTAGGGTCTGAAGCTAGTCGACGTCCCTATATCTGAGGCAAATTTAAGTTGGTAGAGCTTTGGAGAGATTGAGGCCACATGTCTAAGTGTTTTCTCTGGTTCTAAATCAGACTTCCATTCAGTGCGGTTGCATATTTAACTTGCATTACAACCATAAACTAATTATGCCATTATAGTAACAATAAACCATTGTGAAATAATTCGCAGGTGTGGTGAAGCAATAAACTAGAAAATTGCAAACTGAGAGAATGGATTAGTACTAGGTTGAGAGGAGAGTGCTCTTTGAAGCTCTCTTCCAAGAGGATCAATTGATCCTTGGACAAACAAAGTTTTTTCCTGGGCATCCCCGGAATTATCTTTTGGTAATACGACGGAGTTTTTTCTTGGGTGTTTGAGATGGTCATAATATGAAATTCCATAGTTTTATTTTTGTATTTTCTGGGGTTTCATATTAAATAACTTTAAATTTAACGACATGTTGACAGTCCAAGACTCCATAAAAAGAAAACACCTTTCACACTCCAACACTCCAAGCTTGACATTAGGAGGTTCACATTCCAACACTCCAATCCATGGCTAATCATTCAATCTTGGCAATAAGAACTTGCACATATATTAATCCTTGTTAATCATATAAACGTGGAAATAATATGGCACTCATAAATCCAAGGAAGTTATAAAGAATAAATTTCATTCATTGATTTGGGAGGATGAAGAAGAATATGCCAACATCTTCAATTGATAGCTATAAGATTAGGTTTTTAAATTAAAAAATCATTAATTGTGTCCATTTCCAATAGGTGTATGCCTATGGACGTAATTAAACTTTCTTTTAAAGTGCAACAGGAAGAGTTTACACTTGGAAACTCTGTGCTTAGTAGAACTAGAATTAAGATGGGTTTATAGTTTAATGATATTACACTTACAATTAGACCATTCATGTTAAATTATAAAATAGTTTTTACTTGTATAATTAATCCCTTGTAAAAATATAAACATTCACTCATATTAAAGTATAAAATCCTCTTTGCTTATATAATTATTTTCTCATAAAATATAAAACATTGAAATTTCTAATTTCCTTTCTTTTTATAATATAAATATAATTTTTTTATCTCCAACAGTTTGAAAAGAAAAGAAAGAGACACTCGGGATTGTCGTTCTCTTATAAACTAGCACAACAACATAATTGTGGTTGATGAACCGGGATAGGCGTATTTCATTTACAAACCCTAATTAAAATTTATGCTAGAATTAGAGTTTGTAAATTAAATATGCCTAGAGTAGCAATGTAATGATTAAGGATGGGAAGAAAGAACCTTGGATTCTCTTATAAACTAGCAAAACAACATAATGCGTGTGAGAATTAGAGAAAATTCCTTCAAGATGAAAAATCAAAGTAAAATAACTAATAAGCCAATGAAATATGAACAAAACTAGCTAGTGGGAGGACACATTGATTTACCAATTCAACACTTGACGCATGTGTGAAAATTAGAGAATCCCATATTGATTTACCAATTCAACACTTGCCGCATGTGTGAAAATTAGAGAATGTTCCTTCAAGACGGTAAGACTAGAGTAAAATAGCCTACTATCGCCTCGTTTTTTTTTATTCCAAGTGAAGTGCCATATATCTAATTTAACTTGCATGACAACCATAAACTAATTACGCCATTATAGTAACAGTAAACCATGGCGAAATAATTAGCAGATGGTGAAGCAATAAACTACAAAATTGTGAAGTGAGAGAATGGATTAGTACTGGGCTAAGAGCTGAGTGCTCTCTGAAGCTCTCTTTAAGAGTTGTTCCTTGGACAAACAAATTTTTCATTAAAATAACAGTAAACCATAGCGAAATAATTAGCAGATGTGGTGAAGCAATAAAGTAGAAAATTGTGAAGTGAGAGAATGGAGTAGTTATGGGCTAAGAGCTCTGAATCTCTCTTCAAGACGCTCGATTGTTCCTTGGACAAATGGATTTTTCTCTTGGGCGTCCCCAGAATTATCATGCGGTAATACCCAGAGTTTTTTCCTAACCATTTAAGATGGTCAATCACTATAGGGCCTGATGGGTGTCAAGCTATTCACACCTGGGAGGGGAGGACTGATATGCAGGGTGATTTACTAACCCTCTGTTGGTCTCAAGGACCACTCGTCCATATTTATTTCTCCTTATCTCTTCTTCTGAGAGAGGATGTGCTTCCATAGCTGGGAGGAGCCCTATGGCGCCTTCTCCACGTTTTCCTGTCGATTGACCTATTTTCCGAGTCTTGGGGTCGCTTAGGTGGTATGTTCTCATGTGTATATTCAACACATCACATTCTTCCTCGGGTATTTGACTTCTTGAAAAGCCAATTCCTTCCTATCCATAGTTGAGCTTCCGCCCAAATTGTTTTTCTCTCAGTCCCTCTCTACCTCAATCATGTTGTAGTTGCTTCTTCTGGCTTCCCAGGGGGTTTGGCGCTAGTTTCGGAATTCATTTTTCTCGTGCTCCTAGGATTAAAGGTTTTGTCTTGATATTGTGGCACATTCTTGAGTGAAACGCTCCTCCTTTAACAGTTTCCAGGCTTGTCCCATGAGTCCTCCTTGATCTCGAGGCTTTCATTAGCTAACCAATATGCAATTTTTTTTGTCAAGCACTTCACATGTATAGGGATGATTCCTTTGACTCATTTCTCTTCCATATCCTTATTCAATATCTCAACATCCACTCCAGCTTACCTAGCCAGGGTTGTTTCTTCCTGTATGATCTGGAAATACTTTCAATGTTCTTGCTCATCATTTCGTAAAAGAATATAGGCATAATATATAATCAGGAGAAATTGAAGACCAAGTGTTGTTGTTTAAGTTTACTCATAACACCAGTTCCATAACTCGTCCCAGATTTGGTTGACCCATCCCCACAAAAGTGACAATTTCAGCTAGCGAGGGCACAAGAGGAGGAAATTCTAAGTTCAGCACTAGTGAAGGCATGGCATGGAGGCCAACATGTGTTGAATGGCTTCCAAGCTATCCTCTAGATGCTAATGTTTTAGGTTTTCGAAGTTGGAGAGAATTGTTGCAATCTTTTGAACATATTGATTATGATTTGGGAGTCACCTTCTATGATTATCTTATCATATCCTTACGCCTTGGCTACATTGAGTCATTCTTCTAGTTCCTAGAGTTCCATAGTGTTGGTGGTATTTATCCCTATTGGACCCCCATATATTATCAAGATACTACCTTTGCTGGTTCATAAGACTTCTCCATACCCTGCCTGTCCCGAATTTCCTTTCAAGGCCCTGTTGAAGTTCATATTGATAAACCTTTCTTGGATGGGGTTCCATTGAGAAGTCAAGGATGGAGGGGCATGTTATTCCCTATCCTAGGGATAACTAGGGAGATTATATCTTGAGGCCCACAGGTCCTAGACATGGAGTACCGAGAGCCATATTGACTTGAGCTTGGCCCTGAAGGGCCCATCCTTTCTTCTTTAGCACCTCCATTATGTCAGCAGCAACAACATCCATCCCATCAGCCTAGTTCTATAGTAGCAATGGGTCCTGATCCATGAGGTAATGAGTCTAGGTATCATGGTATGTGTCACTTTGATTTTCAAAGGATTTGAATATGTGCATTTAATTCAGTTTTTCTTCATAAAGTTTTCTTGGACAATATCCCTTTTAACTTGTCCATACCAGGGGAGGATGACATAGTTCCCTAGCAAGTTGGTTCCCCTTGGGATGAGTTTCCACTGGGTGGGTCTATGAAAGGTCATCGTCCATTTCTTCCATACTTATCACTTTTCATCATTTTCCCTCTCATATATCCCATACATTGGTTCAAGCATTAGGTTTTCCAAGCTAGTAAGGGTTGTACCTTGCCTTGTGGGAAGAAGGGGTTAAAGGCCCAGAGGGTAAAATTAGCTGGAAAAAGTTAAAATCCAATATCAAACCTTGAGATGCTTTGCCCAGGGTTCCCTGAGAAAGTATTAAAAGGATTCTCAACAAGAAAAGGGGGCACCCATAAAATAAAATAGAACTGAAGACCTAGTTGGTGGATAGGGGGTCTCATCATGAGCCAACCTATTAGGTCCATGGGCATGTAGTGGTATGAAACTAATATTCATCTGGTCAAAACAATAGGGTAGTGGCTCTTGGTGGTATAGCTAAGAGAAAGGGGGTCTCATCACGAGCCAACCTTCTCATCTCCATGAAATGTTTGTGGGTAATGGTGTCACCATTGGTCACCATGCCAGAGAAGTTTCCTCCAACTATTCTCTTGAAAAAAAATCAATAAGACAAAGAGTAGAAGGGAATTGAATGGTCTAGGAAACAATTGCATCCATGACAAGGTGCATATCACCCTCTACAGAGGCACTCATAGGTAACACCTACATTTCCTTGTTATCACTGCACCCCTTGCCCAAAAATCCCCTACATCATCTCATGCATTTACATGACCTAGATTGGTCCTCAACTAGAAAAACCCCAAACCTAAGGACAATTGACCCAATAGGACATCCTGAGACCCTCTTCAAACTTGGCTTGTTAAATGACATAACATCCTTGAGCACTTGTATGGAAAAAAGGGGGTTTTATGCACATATTTGGGTAACTTGATTATTTAATGTGATTAACATTGCTATGATCCCTGTGACTTATGGACATAACATCCTTGAGCACTTGTATGGAAAAAAGGGGGTTTTATGCACATATTTGGGTAACTTGATTATTTGATGTGATTAACATTGCTATGGTCCCTGTGAATTATGGGCCCATGAAGGCATACTTGTTGTTGTTGCAGGACCATGCCCGACAGATAGGTACATATGGGGAGATGATTAGCTCGGACCTCCATAGGGATAAAATCCCACCAGATGGATGTTGAGACCCCAGCCAGGGGCAGAGATATACCAAAGGCTTGCACCAAAGAAAAGGGAGGACATTCCACCAGAGCCACTTTAGCAGGCCTATACCTAAGGGGGTATTTCCCTCCTTCCATGGTGTTGGCCCTTGAAGGCCCCTGATGTCATCATTCATAGACATGGCATCATCCAGTTGAGGTATCCAACACAAGGACGTCTTTGGTTGGCACGTGTGGCAGTTCCTGAGGGGTTTTGAGCCCTAACGTTTCACTTTGGAGGCTTAGCGTTCCAAGAGGGAGGACAACGTCACCTTAGGATGGGAATGAAGTCACCCTAAAAAGATGTATTTAGGGTTTTATTTGTCAATTTTATGTAAAACTGGATTTTTCATGTAAGCTGGCCATGTCGGCCTTTTTTGACCTAAAATGTAATTAGAGGTCATTTGTATTGTAAAACTGTCATTTTAATTCATCATATTTCATTCACACAAGTGTGAGGTCTGAAATTCAACCTCTTTTAAGGTTTATTGGCTGAACTAAGTGGTGCGCAACTCTTGGAGGGATCTTTTATTGGTGATTTTTTGCATTTTGATGGTGGAAAGACTTCAACTAGGGCTTGTGACTAGATTATTCTTGGTGAATGTAAGTGAAAATATGCAATCCTTATTTCTTTGAATGGTTATGGCATGATTTACTTTTGATTTATGAGATTATGAAATTGCTAGTGTGAAACCCTAGGAGGAAAAGCACATGTTATTGTCCTTCTCTCAATAACTCTCCACCTACTTGATTTTGATAAAAGACACCTTCATTGAAGCATATGCTAGATCCCTACCTTAGTAGCACTCTAGTACTTTTGATTCATTGATATTTTATTTAATTCAAGCTTGACCTAAAGGAGAAGGAAAATGGCTAGGGCCTAGGGTTACCTACTTCCTAGTAGTCATTTTCCTTCTAGGGTTTTGGATGATTGAGGCCTTAGGTTACTAACACCTCAACCATCCTCCCTCTTGTCTTTAGTTCACTTATTATCATTTGTTTCCCTTAATATTGTTGTTGCAAAGGTGACTCCATTTACCCTAAAGGCACTAGTTCATACTTCACATTTGATTGATTGATGAAACAACCTAAAACCATCTACTTCAAGGTCTTTTCTAACCATTCCTAACCTTAGATTAGACTAAATTACAAACTATATTGTTTTTGTTACAAAACAAAGCTACAACCATATATGACAGCAAGAAAAAATTCTAAAAGCAAGTGTTAGAGCTGATTTTACATTGCCTTCTTTGCTTCTGACAAATACTAGCATATTGTCAATTTTAGGTTATCATTTTTTGTCATTATTGAAGCTTGTTTAAGGAATAATTGTGAAGCTATCATTATATATACATTGTTTCTATAAATATTTATGTTGCTTCATATTTTATATTAACGTATGCTTTTATTTAAAGTCCATGGTTTTATGAAGCACTAATATCAATTGGTACTTGCAAAAACTATTTTTCTTGTTGTCTTGTTCTGGATAGGTACACTTAAGTAGATCATTGCTTCATCTTATTAAAACCTTTGGGACTTTCTGATCAGAGTGACTTATGAGAGGGGAAGAAATTTCTTGATACTATTGCCTTTTCCTTCTCAAACCCGCAATTCACCGGGGACGTCTCCCATGGGCTACTACCCCTAAAGAGAAAGAGGTGTCTTATTTAGGTGACAATGATAGGAGAACCTCTTGTTATGCCAATTAATTGTTCACTTGCATTTGTATTTTGAGAAAGTACAAATTGCGCGATAATAGGGCCATTGTTGGTTTCTTTCCGAGGGAGGCTAGGCTAGCGTTGAGGTTGAGGCCTTGAATTATTGATAGATTGAACAAGATACCTTGCCAGTATTTGTTCATCTAGGGATGGGTTGAAATCGTTTCTCGAATTGAAGTGTGGACCTTGTTCCAAAGATATTCTGGAAGTAGGGTTTGGAGCTTAAAACCCCTACGATTGTGCTCCTTCTAGACTTCCCAAGTAAGAAATCCAGGTAAGAGGTTCCACAATTTGTTGATGATAGGGTTGTGCGTTATTTTTAATTTCCATTGTTCTATTGTGTCCCTTATGGATCTCCTGTTACAGCCAGAGCACCTAAATAGGAGCACCTAGAGGGTCCAGAGTTTTTCTATATGGGTGCAGGTATTTAAGAGGAGATCAATAGTCTCCTTGTGCATTTGGAAAAGAGAACAACATGAGGGGCCAAAGAAACTCCGTTTACAAATATTTTCCCAAGTTAGAGCTCTGTTTAGGGCTATCAGCCAAAGGAAGGTCTAGACTTTTACCTAGAGACTTTGTTTCCAAATATTGATCCAGATTTGGGCTTGAGGAGTCTTGTTGTGATGGGAAACTATCTCGTAACATTCTTTCATTGTTAAGGTTCGAGAAGATTTGGTGCCCCATCTGAGCCGATCGTGTTTTTTGTAGCTACATATTTTCCTTTTGTTGAGTTTCTCTAGGAAACCCTCTATGATATTGTTATCCATTTCTCCTGTCAAGCTGGGGTAGGGGAGCCATTTCTGTCAGTGACTAGGATTTTTTTATTTTGTCCAGTATTGAGCAACCCTGGTCTTATTCTAGGTTGTCATTCCATCTTGAATTATGAAATGAGATGGTTGGTATTCCAATATGGGGAGTTGTTTAGTCCTCCAAGAATACAGCATCAATTCCATTGTTGATTTCCCATAATCATTTTTCTTGAAATAAGTGTCAATTTTTCCAATATAGGCTCGAGAGGCACGGACTCGGAGCGACATTGTTCATTATGATGATATGCCTGGTTTGCTAATTTTGGGAGTATTTAATTTTCCATAGCATGGCTCATTGGGAATGGGGATTAGTCAGCCAAAGCCATCATATATTAGACCCTAGGGCTTAGATGAGGGTCTCTATATCGCTCAATTACAGACCACCATTCAGTTTTGGAAGAAAAGTTGTTTCCCACGCCACTAGAGCCTGCTTATTTTTGTTTTTTGAGCTGCCCCATATGAATTATCTTTGGAGATTTCTCATCTCTTTGAGAATATATTTTGGGAATGATATAATTGAGAGACAGTAGATAGACATTGCTTGGAGGACCAATTTGATGAGGATGAATTTGTTAGCTATATTGAGAGAACAAAATGACCAATTACTTATTTTTTTTTCCATATTGTCTAGGAGGTCCTCCCAATTTTTTTTCTTTTGGGGGTTCTATGTTAGGGGAAATCTCAGGAAAATGGATGGAAAATTGCTTGGTTAGGACCCTAGTATACCTTTTAGGTGACACTATATTGGTTGAGGGATGTTGAAGAAGAATATGTTAGATTTCTCTTCATTGACACACATCTCTAATGCTTCAGAGAAGTCGTGGAGGACTTTCTTGATTGTTAGGGATTCATTTAAAGTTGAAAAATCCATAAACATATTGTCGTCCACAAATTGTTGATGTGAGGCTGGAAATTATTTTCCATGGAGAGAAATCCCTTTCTTGTTTTCTAGCTCCACTTCTGCCTTGATAGCCCTTTCCAATCCTTCTTCCATCAGGATAAAGAGGAAGAGAGAGGGGGGGTCTCCCTGACAGATACCCCTAGTTGGGGAGAAGTTCAGGGAGGGGGAACCATTAAAAAATATAGAAAAGAAGGTCCATGAGAGCAGAGAGTGATCCCATTGAATCCATCTTTCACTGAATCCAAAAGAGACCAGGATGTAGTTCTAGTTTAGGCTATCAAAATATTTTGAGAGGTCTAATTTGATGAGCATTCTGACTTTCTTGGAAGAATGAAGAGAATGGATAAGGTCATGCATTATGGTGATATTGTATAGTATTTTTCTACCTTCCACAAAACTTGTTTGCTCAGGGGAGATGAGGGAAGGGAGGAAGGGTTTTAGTTCGTTCGCGATGAATTTGGAGCTGAGTTTGTAGATAACATTGCAGAGAGCTATAGGAAGATTTTTTGGAGGGGTTTCCATTTTTACCTCTTTAGGGATGTGAGTGGGGAAGGTGGTGTTGAAATATGGGAGGAATTTTAAATTTTTTTTGGATTCTTCCACTTCTTCCCAAACTTCGTTCTTTATTATGGGCCAACAAGCTTGGTAGAAGTCAAATGTGAATCTATTTGATCTTGGATATTTCTCTTTCGACGTATTCCAGATCACTTTCTCTACCCCTTCCACTATGATTGTCCTCATCATGGATTCATTATGGATTTCATTTATCATTTTTGGAATATGTTGAGTAATATTTTTTATTGTGGCCTTTCGATTCAGCTGTGGTTCTTGCATAAGAGTTCTATAGTATTGTAGAATATCTAAATAGATGTCCCAGTAGTTTCTTAATCCATTGCCTTGTTGGTATTTTAGTGAGATAATTATGTTATGGTGTCTCCTCTAGATCATTGAGTTGTGGAAAAACTTTGAGTTTCTCTCACCTTGCTGGAGCCACAAGATTCTTGATTTTTGTCTCCAAATAATTTCCTCTTTCTTTTCTTTGGTTTCTATCTGGGCCATGAGAGAGACTTCTTCCTCTATTATCTCGTGGGAGAGACCTGAAGTGATCAACTGATGTTGGTCTTGTTTCATTCTTTCTTGAAGTTGTCTTTTGGCTTCAAATATGTTTCCAAATTATGGTTTATTCCATTCCTTTATTTATTGTTTTAGGTTCTTCAGTTGCTGCTAGAGTCTGTACATCGGGGAGCCTGTGTTAACGAGTGTTTCCTTCTACCAGGAGGCAAAGTTGGAGTGGAAGGAGGGGTCCGTCAATCAAAATAATTCAAAGTGGAAGGGAAGGTTCTTGGGGGTAGCTATGATATCGACAAGGAGGTTGATCGGTTGGTGGTATGATCCATGATAGGGGAGAATCGTGGCTTCTATGGAAAAGTTTCTCTGAAGAAGAGATTCTGAGATGAGGAAGTGATACAGATGGGAGGTTATGTGGTGTTTTCCAGCTCAATGGTTGATCCAGGTAAAGGTTCCATTAGTGGTTTCCCAGTAAACCAAGCCCAAGTTGTTAATGGTGTCTTTAAATCTATCAGAGTCTTGATCCATGCAGTTTAAGCCTCTTATTTTCTCTGGGAGCTGAGAGGTTATAATGTTGAAGTCCCCCCCTATGATCCAAGGATGGATTTCAAGGAGAGGATAAATAAGAGAGAGGGACTACAGAAAGGCTAATTTCTCCTGCATGATTTGAGGGTTGTAGACGTTGGTGACGTAGCCTGATTGGTTTGATCCTATTGGTTGGAATTTTGTTTTTATGGTACGACATGCGGTGAAGGAGGAAAGGAAGATTTAGTTGGGGTTCCAAAGGATGGACAAGCCACATGAACCTCCTTCGACATCTATTGCTATGATATTGTAGCTTCTCCAACATTTGATGTCCATTTTTTCCATAGTTGTGGAATTGCACTTGGTTTCTTGTATCATCATTATAGAATATTTTTCCTTAGATATCAAGGTATTTAAGCATCTTTTCTTACTTGGGTTGTTAAGGCATCTTACATTCCATGAGATGAATTTCATTGGGAAGGTTGGGGTGTGTGGAGAACTTTTCCGCGAGAATCTTAATCCTTCTCGAATTTAAAAGGAGTTCTCCCAGTTCTTGTAAGAGTTGCTTGATGGATGACCTTCCTCTTTTTTTGTCATCTTTGGGATCCTTAATAATTTCTTTGCACTTGAAGTGTTTTTTATTTCTAAAGAAAAAGTTACAATGTTCTTACCTTTTTGGGTCATTGTTCCTTTCTCTTTATTCCTCAATTTGATCAAGGCACTTTGCAATAGTCTTATTTGTTGATTTGGTATCGAGTGTTCCTCTGTCCATTCCCATGTTGTTGTGATGCCTTTCATATCTATCTCCTCTAGATCCATGTATTCCAGATCGTCATGCTCTACATTTAAGGGTTTACAGGGGACCATTGGTTCATATTGGTTTGGTGGCTAGGGTCGAGCTTGAGGGGGGAGGGAGCACTAGTGACGTTGAGATCTTGTTCTTGACCACATTGGGAACTTGGTTGGTTTCAACCGAGGGGTTTGGGTCGAGGGTTTCTTGATCTGATTGGTTAGTTAGGGATTCAAAACTGTTACTGATGTGGGGGACTTTGTGGTTGGGTTGGGTTGGTATTTTCTTTTAGGATTTTCACTTGTCTTGGAATTTTTCAAATCTTGCCTCATCCTTTTCCGAATGGGGATTGGGGGGCTGTGTTTGTTTGTTCACGGAAAATTATTAGAAAAGGCGCCCATGTGCATGGAATTTTCAATGTCGAAAGAGAATGTGTTCATAATCTAGGGTCTGAAGCTAGTCGACGTCCCTATATATGAGGCAAATTGAAGTTGGTAGAGCTTTGGAGAGATTGAGGCCACATGTCTAAGTGTTTTCTCCGGTTCAGTTCTAAATGAGACTTCCATTCGGTGAGGTTGCATATTTAACTTGCATGACAACCATAAACTAATTATGCCATTATAGTAACAATAAACCATTGTGAAATAATTCGCAGGTGTGGTGAAGCAATAAACTAGAAAATTGCAAACTGAGAGAATGGATTAGTACTGGGTTGAGAGGAGAGTGCTCTTTGATCCTCTCTTCCAAGAGGATCAATTGATCCTTGGACAAACAAAGTTTTTTCCTCGGCATCCTCGGAATTATCTTTTGGTAATATGACGGAGTTTTTTCTTGGGTGTTTGAGATGGTCATAATATTAAATGCCATAGTTTTATTTATGTATTTTCTGGGGTTTCATATTAAATAACTTTAAATTTAACGACATGTTGACACTCCAACACTCCATAAAAAGAAATCACCTTTCACACTCCAACACTCCAAGCTTGACATTAGGAGGTTCACATTCCAACACTCCAATCCATGGCTAATCATTCAAACTTGGCAATAAGAACTTGCACATATATTAATCCTTGTTAATCATATAATAAGTGGAAATAATATGGCACTCATAAATCCAAGGAAGTTATAAAGAATAAATCTCATTCATTGATTTGGGAGGATGATGAAGAATATGCCAAACATCTTCAATTGCTAGCTATCAGATTAGGTTTTTAAATTAAAAAATCATTAATTGTGTCCATTTCCAATAGGTGTATGCCTATGGACGTAATTAAACTTTCTTTTAAAGTGCAATAGGAAGTGTTTGCACTTGGAAACTCTGTGCTTAGTAGAACCGGAATTAAGATGGGTTTATAGTTTAATGATATTACACTTACAATTAGACCATTCATTTTAAATTATAAAATAGTTTTTACTTGTATAATTAATCCCTTGTGAAAATACAAACATTCACTCATATTAAAGTATAAAATTCTCTTTGCTTACATAATTATTTTCTCATAAAATATAAAACATTGAAATTTCTAATTTCCCTTCTTTTTATAATATAAATATATTTTTTTTTATCTCCAACATTTTGAAAAGAAAAGAAAGAGACACTCACGATCATCGTTCTCTTATAAGCTAGCACAACAACATAATTGTGATTGATAAACGGGGATAGGCGTATTTCATTTACAAACCCTAATTAAAATTTATGCTAAAATTAGAGTTTGTAAATTAAATATGCCTAGAGTAACAATGTAATGATTAAGGATGGGAAGAAAGAACCGTGGATTCTCTTATAAACTAGCAAAACAACATAATGCGTGTGAGAATTAGAGAAAATTCCTTCAAGATGAAAAATCAAAGTAAAATAACTAATTAGCCAATGAAATATGAACAAAACTAGCTAGTGGGAGGAGACATTGATTTACCAATTCAACACTCGAGGCATGTGTGAAAATTAGAGAATGTTCCTTCAAGACGGTAAGACTAGAGTAAAATAGCCTACTATCGCCTCGTTTTTTTTCTATTCCAAGTGAAGTGCCACATGTCTAATTTAACTTGCATGACAACCATAAACTAATTACGCCATTATAGTAACAGTAAACCATGGCGAAATAATTAGCAGATGGTGAAGCAATAAACTAGAAAATTGTGAAGTGAGAGAATGGATTAGTACTGGGCTAAGAGCTGAGTGCTCTCTGAAGCTCTCTTTAAGAGTTGTTCCTTGGACAAACAAATTTTTCATTAAAATAACAGTAAACCATAGCGAAATAATTAGCAGATGTGGTGAAGCAATAAAGTAGAAAATTGTGAAGTGAGAGAATGGATTAGTACTGGGCTAAGAGTCTCTTTAAGAGTTGTTCCTTGGAAAAACAAATTTTTCATTAAAATAACAGTAAACCATAGCGAAATAATTAGCAGATGTGGTGAAGCAATAAAGTAGAAAATTGTGAAGTGAGAGAATGGATTAGTACTAGGCTAAGAGCTTTGAAGCTCTCTTCAAGAGGCTCGATTGTTCCTTGGACAAACGGATTTTTTTTCCTGGGCATCTCCGGAATTATCATGTGATAATACGCAGAGTTTTTCCTGACCATTTAAGATGGTCATAATATGAAACGCCATAAATGGTCATAATATGAAACGCCATAATTTTTATTTATGTCTTTTGTGGGGTTTCATATTAGATAACTTTAAAAGGTTGTTCACACTCCAACACTCCATTAAAAAAACAAACGCTTTTCACACTCAAACAAACAAACGCCTTTCACACAGCCCTGTTCTACAGCCCTGTATTATTTTTTTATTTTTTTTAAGGTTACAGCAGCATGGGATCTCATTATTAATATCAGTTTTTAATGTTCAAAATTGTGCTTCTACCCATCTGTCTATGGTGTAAGACATAGCCATCTACAATTATATAAATTCTATTGATATCCTTCCTGTCACTGTTATAAACCCTAATGTTCTCCTTCCCCTTCAGATACCCGGAACATGAATGGCGACTAGACAGTACACCTTACCTTCGTATCTAGATTATATCCTCAGTTTCTTCATATCAACGAACAAAGGATGAACATTAATTATTAATACTTGCCCCTAGAGAATACAAGATTTCAACAGCTCTACAGCCCAGTTAGGGTACAACGCCAGGAGAAGCAAACAGTCTATATATTCCTTATATGCATCTTCACTTTCTATTTATTAGTCATACATGGAATAAAAAATCATTGAGATTTATCCCTTTGAATGCTTTGTAGATACAAGGTGAAAATGGAAGCTAAAAGATGGAATATCGGAAGACAGTCTCAACAAAGTTGAAGATCGACCACTACAATGCTCTCGAGATGGCCAGAGTATAAACAATATCAAACTTTCGATATTCGCTCTAGAAAAGAACGTTGCAACAACTGCTATCAACAGAAAGAATTATAACTCGTTCAGAAAAAAACTCCATCGATTACATAATCGATCAAAACGATCAGGCTTAGGGAGATTAAACTTTTATGTGCAATTTCTCACAAGAAAGGAAAACTGTATCAACTAACTTTTGGTGGTATCCCAATCCCTCGCATTGTGTATTTTGTAATAGTGTGTATTTTATAATAGTTTTATTGACTTTGGGTATAGTTTTATTCTGTGTATATTGTAATTGCTAGTTATTATCAGTTATAGCCAACTACAATTATATAAATTCTACGGATCTCCTCCCCCCTTAATGATATAAACACCACTGATCTCCTTACCCCTCAGTTGCCAGGAACATGAATGCGACTATACAGTACGCAGTATACCTTACCTAGGTAACTAGCTGGTATCCTTAATTTCTCCATATGAAACGAACATAAGATGAACATTAGTTAATATTTTCCTCTAGAGAGTACAGGAGTTCCACAGCTCTACAACCCAGATAGGGCAGAACACCAAAAAAAACAAACAGTCTACATATCCTTTATGCATCTTCACCTTCGATTTTTTATCCATATATACACAGTATGAAACTTCCTACATTCAGTCAAGAAAACAACGTTCCAGCAGCTGCCAATTATAACTCATTAGAAAATGATTCCCTCCATTACATAACCTAAGAAAGATCAGGCCTAGGGAGATTAAATTTTTATGTACAATTTCTCTCTCAAAAAAAAAGGCAAAGAGATTTAATTTGCTAAATGGCATATGGAATCCAAGTATATAATTCCGTTGATGGGAGTTAATTGTACAATTTTTTTATATAATGGCATATGGAATCCGTTGATGGGAGTTAATTGTACACAAATTTGCATCGTATTATCCATATTAAAAAAAGATGAGCGCTTTTACATGTTCAATTAACTTGTGATATCGCACCATAAATGCAATCTTTGTCATGGCTAATGCATTCCTTTTAAGACTCATGTCTTCCAATAGACACATCAACCAAGCATGTAATACCATGGCCAGCTCTAAGCACCTTGTGCTGCCTCATTGAATGGCATAGCATAGGCTTTATGCACATGATATCCTATTGACAATGATTTTTGAGTGGCAAGGTCGTCTTTAGTGTTGGCAATCAATATACACTATGCACAGAGGATTTAATGCTTTATATGTTGGGATACATATTGTTTGATCTAAAATATACCATTTGATCTAAAAGTGTTATATATTGAAACGTATATAGTCCAGCATATAAAGCATTAAGTGCTCTGTTGTGGGGTGCATATTGATATCTCTTACATGTTGGCACATGAATGGTAGAGAGTCTTTTTCGCTATGTCTATTAGATGGTAGATAATGTGGTATGTATGGTATCTAATGGAGAGGGGAAGAGGGTACACTATTATATCATGTGTCGATGTTGATGAGGGGTCCTAAGAAAGGAAAAGAGTTAAGGTTCTCAATAATGGAAATTTTTAAGAGCCCTGAGGGGTCTCAACCACGGAAAATATTAAGATCCCTATAGGTTTTCCTCATTTCTTTTCCAAAACATGAATAGGGTATCATTATACCAATACAAGACAAACCACACTCACCTTGAAACTATGAACATGCATTTAGGGTCCTTAGCGCTGACAAGTAATATGCACCTTGCAAGAGAGCATTTAATTTTCTATATGTTTGGATATATATCATTAATGTTCTATATGTTTGGATATATATCATTCGATCTAAAATATACAATCTCATGTAAAAGTGTTTTAGATTGAAAAGTATATATCCTAGCATATAGAGCATTAAGTGCTCTTTTGTGGGGTGCATATTGATATCCCTTAGGGGTTGAGGTACATGTTGGCATGATTTACGTGGCATACTACCAATCATTGGTAGAGAGCATTTTACGTTGTGTCCATTGGATGGTAGATAATGTGGTATCTAATTGGTAGTGTGTTGGGTAAATATCACTCGCCTATCTTAATAAGAGGTCCTAACATAGGAAAATCGTTATGATATCCTTATGATTGATTTGATTTTAGTTTTAATGATTGATTTGATCCAAATTTTATCAATAAAAGTCAATGATGGATGTAATGTTCGATAAAGCTATATATTTTTGGGAGGGTATCAACAATGAAAAATATTAAGAAGAACCTGAACCCCAATGGAAGGGGTTTTCCTTATTGCTTTCTCCAAAACATGAATTTATACGGTGCCATTATACCAATACAAGAGAAATCACTCTATGGTGTCATTATACCAATACAAGAGAAATCACTCTCAGCTTGAAACCATGAACCGACATGTGGAAACCATGAAGTGGAAATTCTTATCCACTCGACAAAAGACAAATTATTACATATGCCAAACCATGAAAGGACATGTAAGAACTATGAATGGAATGGGAGGGGCAATTCATGATTCCATCCTATCATCGTGATTTGAGGTAAGGAATGGTTGGGAATTTGTGAGGGCCATATTCTTTTTCCTCAACTAAGGTGAGGAGATCTTGGAATATTGTGAGGGAAAGAATAACAAACATCATTTGTTTATGATGGCCAAGACACATATTACATGATACCTCAATAGATAAACCGACCAACTATCATAAGAGAGAACATGCTTAAAAAAATTCTTACTTCATGAAATAGGAATCGAAATGACATGCACATTAATTTAGATATGGCGATTCATCTACATGCCTTTGTTGGAAGAGGCATCGTGGCACATTAAACGAAGATGTGTACTTCATATAGGAGGAATATAAATGACATGCGCATTAATTTAGATATGGCTATTTATCTGCATTATCCATTGGAAGAGGCATACATCAAACCAACATGTTTAGTAGATAACAATAATACATGATGAGGGATTTTTTTTAGGCATGTATAGTGATTGCCACATGGAATTAGACGTGTGTATATGTAAGGTAGGACTCAACTCATGACATCACATCGTGCAACTATATTATCGTCAATACACATAGGAATGATATGCATATTAAGTATACAATTCATCTCTTTTCATAAAAACCTCACAACATTTCTTTTCATAAAAACCTCACATTCATCTCTTTTCATAAAAACCTCACAGAAGCATTTATCTATTTTCATCAAAACCTCACATCATTTATGTATTTTCATAAAAACCTCACAACATATCTTTTCATTAAAACCTCACAACAATGATATGCATATTAATTATTTCACTTTATCTCTTTTCATACCACCCTCACAACACATGTAGTTGGGATGGGCTTCATACACCATATGACTATGACAATGCATTCCATATGACTATGACAATGCATTGCACAAAGTTCATAAAACATATGAAAATAAAACACATGCAAATGCATTTTTGCATTGTTCAAAGTTCATAAAAGTATTAAATATACTTTTTTCCAAGAGAAAATTACTCAAATTTATATATGGTATAAATTTCTTTACAAAGCAAATGTGCCAGCAAAAACAAAACATGGACAGCGCACCAACAGAGAGAGTCCTAAACAAAACATAACCTGCCAAGGTGGAAAAGAACAAAAGAAGAGGGACAAGCAAGCAAGGCATCCAAAAATCCAATCAACAGCGAGAAGGGAACAACCCACATCATTCAAAGACATTTATAGAGGAGATAGGGCTCACTATCCCTCTATCCCTATGGAAAACCGAGAGTCTACCAACCACTTCCTTTAAAGCCCTCTTCGATAGGGCGTCCACCTCTCTATTGTGGGATCTGGGGATATGGTGATAGTTGACGTCGGCGAAGGATTTTGACAGCTCCATCGTTTTATCCTTCCAGCTATCATTGTGGACTGTTTGGAGCTTGGACTTTTGTGAAATCCAATCAATGATAACTCGCGAGTCACCGAGGACATGAAGGTGACTGATAGATCAGAAGGAAGCAAGATAGAGGGAGGCTCATAAGCCCAAGAGCTCAGCCTTATTATTAGTGCCTACTCCACAGTTGAGGAACCACATTGTAGTCTTTGACGGATGAAATTTGAAAAATCCCCCCACCCCACAACAACCACCACTGGACAGGGCAACGCCATTGAAACATGCCACGGTGTAGCCTTCCATCAAATTGAAATCACAGGCTTTGAGAGTAGGAGGCTTAAATATACTTAAACAACCCAATATGTTCCACACAACACATTTAGTTGGGGATGCACTTCATCCACCATATGACTATGACAATGCATTTTACAAAGTTCATAAAACATATGAAAATAAAACACATGCAAATTTAGTTGGTGATGGTCTTCATACACCATATGACTATGACAATGCATGGTACAATGTTCATAAAACATATGAAAATAAAATACATGCAAATGCATTGTACAAAGTTCATAGAAGTATTAAATATACTTAAACAACCCAATATGTTCCACACAACACATTAGTTGGTGGATGGGCTTCATCCACCATATATGACTATGACAATGCATTGTACAAAGTTCATAAAACATATAAAAATAAAACACATGCAAATGCATTGTACAAAGTTCATAAAAGTATTAAATATACTTAAACAACCCAATATGTTCTACTAATAACATTATGAGTAACTAAGTGGATATAAAGAACATCAAATACAATAAACACATCACAATGTAATGAGGGTATTTTGGAATTTCACTTTTGTATTATAATGATTCACATTTGTAAATGTGTAAACACAATGTAATGAGGGTATAATGATTCACATTTTTAAATCTGTAAACACAATGTAATGAGGGTATAATGATTCACATTTGTAATGATTCACATTTGTAAATGTGTAAACACAATGTAATGAGGGTATTTTGGAATTTCACTTTCGTATTATAATGATTCACATTTGTAAATGTGTAATTTTTTTTTTATAGTAAGTTAATGCACACAGACCATATCATAGGATTGCATGTGGATCTATAAGAAATCATGTAACACCACACCATGTTTGATGATGGCTATCCTCACCCCATTAAAATGGCGAGGATAATTATCATTGAACGTAATATGAATTTTTATGATTTGTATTGTGTCTACAGTCCAATAACTCATTCATGCGGTGGTATCTCCACAAGTATTGAAGTCATAAACTCCAATGACCTGTCCATATGGTGGTATCCCGACACGTGTTGAAGTCAAAAATGTATGATACAACATGAAACCCTATCATATTGTCCCTATAGTATTGATCTATCAATGCAATATCACCATACATAAATGAGAATGCAACATTAGAATATATATATAAATGATGCACATAAAATTTATGCAAACTTTTCACTTTTTATTAGATTACATTTACATTAACCCTATTAAAATTAACCCTATTAAATTATGTTAATAGATATATGTTTTTCACATTTTTTTAGATAACATTTACATTAACCCCATTAAATTGTGTTGGATAAAATAAATTTCTAGTGCATATGTATTTTAATGGCTTATCAAACAATGATTTTATCAACTTTATACACTATATTTGGACTAGATTTTTGTACACTATATTTGGGCTAGATTTTTTAAACTTTGTACACTAAATGGCAAGGGTTATGGCTACCTTTCACTCCAAATTCAAAAAGGTTGAATGAATGGCCTAGGAATCCCAAAAGCCACAATATTAGATAAAAAAAAAAAAAATCTAACAACCACAAAATTAGCTCAAAAATAAATCCAACACCCCAAATTCAGAAAGGGTTGAATGAATGGCCTATGAAGTCAAAAATAAGACAAGCGACAACAATATTAGATAAAAAAAAAATCCAACTTAAATTATATAAATTCTACTGATATAAACACCATTGATCTCCTTACCCCTCAGTTGCTAGGAACATGAATCCGACTATATTGTACGCAGTAATATTAGATAAAAAAAAAAAATCCAACTAAAATTATATAAATTCTACTGATATAAACACCATTGATCTCCTTACCCCTCAGTTGCTAGGAAGATGAATCCGACTATATTGTACGCAGTATACCTTACCTAGGTATCTATCTAGTATCCTTAAATTCTCAATATTAAACGAACATAAGATAAACATTATTTAATATTTTCCTCTAGAGAGTACATGAGTTCCACATGTTTACAACCCAGATGGGACAGAACACCAAAAGAAACAAACATTCTACATATCATTTATGCATCTTCACCTTCAATTTTTTATCCATATATACATAGTATGAAACTTATGACATTCAGTCTAGAAAACAACGTTCCAATAGTTGCCAATTATACCTCATTAGAAAATGACTCCATCCATTACATAACCTAACAAAGAGATCCGACCTAAGGAGATTAAATTTTTATGTACAATTTTCTAAAAAAAAGGGCACACAAATTTAATTTTCTTTTAAATGGCATATGGTATCCAAGTATATAATTCCTTTGATGGGAGTTAATTGTACAAATTATTTATATAGGTGTTTTTCTTGTTTCATTAGAGTTATCAACACATGAACACAATTAGACACAAATTTGTGTGTTATTATCGATATTTAGAAAAAAGATGAGCGCTTTTGCATGTTCAATTAACTTTTGATATCACACCATAAATGCAATCTTTGTCATGGCCAATGAATTCCTTTTAAGACTCATTTATTCAAATAGACACATCAACCAAGCATGTCCTACCATGGTGAGCTCTAAGAACCTTGTGTTGCCTCATTGAATGCCACAACATAGGCTTTACGCACCTGATATCATATTCACCATTATTTTTGACAGTGATATTATATTGACAGTGAATTTTGACGTCTCGTTGTGTAAAACCCCCACGACTGTATTTAATGTTTCATGTTGTTGATTAGCAAGGTCTTTAGCATTGGCAATCAATATGCACCATGCAACAGAGCATTTAATTCTCTATATGTTGGGATACATATGGTTCGATCTAAAATATACTATTTGATCTAAAAGTGTTTTAGATTTAAAGGTTTATATTCCATCATATAGAGCATTAACTGTTATGTTGCGGAGTGCATATTAATATCCCTTAAGGTTTGAGGTACTTGTTGGCACATGAATGTCGATCACTGGTAGAGAGCCTTTTTTGTTGTGTCTATTAGATGGAAAATAATGTGGTATGTATAGTATCTAATGGAGAGGGGAATATGGTACACCATTATGTGACTTGTCCATGTTGGTGAGGGGTCCTCACAAAGGAAAAGATCTAAGGATCTCAATAATGGAAATTTTTAAGAGCAAGATCTAAGGATCTCAATAATGGAAAATTTTAAGAGCTCTGAGGGGTGTCAACAATGGAAAATATTAAGAGCTCTATAGGTTTTCCTTATTGCTTTTCCAAAACATGAATAAGGTACCATTATATCAATAGAAGAGAAACCACTCTCACCTTGAAACCATGAACGGGTATTTAGGGTCCTTAGTGTTGGCAAACAATATGCACTGTGCAATAGATCATTTAATGTTCTATATGTTGGGATATATATCGTTCAATCTAAATTAGACAATCTGATAGAAAAGTTATTTAGATTGAAAGATATATATCCTAGCATATAGGGAATTAAGTGCTCTGTTGTGGGGTGCATATTGGTAGCCCTTAGGGTTTGAGGTACATGTTCGCATGTGAGTGCCAGTGATACCTATGTGGTATACTATCAATCATTCATAAAGATCCTTTTTTGTTGTGTCCTTTGGATGGTAGATAATGTGGTATCTAATGGATAGGGGAAGAGGGTAGATTAAAAATTATTGGTAGTGTGTCAAGTAGATATCAGTCATTCATATTAATGAGAGGTCCTCACAAAGGAAAAAATTAAAGATCCCATAGGTTTTTATGATTGATTTCAGTTTTAATGATTGATTTGATCAAAACTTTATCAAGAAAAGTCAATGAAGGATGTAATGTTCAATAAAGCTATATAAATTTCTGCTAGGGTTCTGAAAAATATTAAGAGTCCCATAGGTTTTCCTTATTGCTTTTCCAAAATATGAATTTATAGGGTATCGTTATACCGATATAAGAGAAATCACTCTCGGCTTGAAACCATTAACCGACATGTAGGAACCATGAATAGGAAATTCTTATATAGGGTATCATTATACCAATATTAGATAAATCACTCTCGGCTTGAAACCATGAATCATGTAGGAACCATGAATAGAAAATTCTTATCCATTCTACAAAAAAACCAAATCATTACATGTGCAAAACCATGAAAGGAAATGTAAGAACTATGAATGGAATGGGACGGGAAATTCATGATTCAATCCTATAATCATGATTTGAGGTAAGGAATCGTTGGAGAGGGCCATATTATTTTTCCTCGACTAAGCTTCCAAGATGTTGGAATATTATCAAGGAAAGAATCTTCTCATTAACATCATGTTCGTTTATGATGGGCAAGATACATATTACATGATACCTCAATAGATTAACCCAACTAGTAATATCAATAGATGAACCCAACTATCTTTCGAGAAGAGAGTTGTCTTTGTATGACCATGCTTATAAAATTTCTACAAGTTTCTTTATATGATTATTACTTCATATAGAAGGAATAGAAATGACACGAATATTAATTTAAATATGGCTATTTATTTACATGTATCCGCTGGAAGATATTACTTCATATAGGAGGAATAGAAATGACATGCATATTTGTTTACATATGGCTATTTATCTTGGAAGAGGCATAGTGGCACATCAAACGAACATGTGTAAAAGAGGAATAGAAATGACATGCATATTACTTTAGATATGGATATTTATCTATATTCTTATTTATATATAAGAATGATACATGATTGATATGGCTATTTATCTACATGTATCTATTGGAAGCATTGGAAGAGGCATAGTGGCACATCAAACCCATCAAACCAACATGTGATAACAGTGATACATGATTTAGATATGGTTATTTAATGATATATGATTTAGATATGGTTATTTAATGATACATTATTTAGATATGGCTATTTATCTACAACGAAGGAGTTGGTGAATGCATTGGATAAATTGTATGAGAAACCCTTGACGTCTAATAAAGTATTTCTAATAAAGCCATTATTTTCCATTGGAAGAGGAGGCATACTAAGACATCAAACCAACATGTGCACTCGATAACAATGATACATGATTTAGATATGGCTATTTATCTACATGTACCCATTGGAAGAGGCTTAGTGGCACATCAAACCAACAAGTGCACTGGATAACAATAATACATGATGAGAGATTTTTTGAGGCATGTATATAGTGATTTCCACGTAGAATTTGATGTGTGTATATGTAAAGTAGGGTTCAACTCATGAAATCACATCGTGCAACTATTATCATCAATCTACACATATATTAATTTAGTTTTTCCATGTGAAATAGGAATGATATGCATCTTAATTATACCACTTCATCTCTTTTCATAAAAAACTCACAACACATTTAGGAATGATATGCATATTAATTATTTCACTTTATCTCTTTTCATACCACCCTCACAACACATTACACATTTAGTTAACACATTATACATTTAGTGGGGATGTTCTTCGTACACCATATGAGAATGCATTGTACAAAGTTCAAGTTCATAAAACATATGAAAATAAAACACATGAAAATGCATTGCACAAAGCTTATAAAATGATTAAAGATATTTAAACAACCTAATATGTTCCACTAATAACATTATGAGTAACTAAGTGGATATAAATAACATCAAACATAATGCAATGCAGGTATTTTGGAATTTCATCTTCGTATGGTAATGATTCACATTTGTAGATGTGTAATGTTTTTGGGATAGTAAGTCAATGCTACACATACCATATGATAGGGTTGTATGTGGGTCCATTATATAACTTAAGAGAGAAGAGGCTTAGGGAGATTAAATTTTTATGTACAATTTTTCTCCCAAAAAAAGGCAAATAGATTTAGTTTGTACAACTTTCCACATGATTCTATCTGCATAGATGAGACATATTCTTTATGCATATAATTCTGTTTACTCACTCTTTATTGAGTATCCGTTCCATTTCTCTCTTTTACTACGATTGTAAATCCTATATTTTACGATCAGAGAAGTTGGATGGGAATTCGAAAGCGTGGGTCCTATCGTCCCTAAGTAGTGCCTCTACAAAATCCCTTTGAAAGTGATTTTGGAAGTATGATCTTGAACAGAAGAAATACCCTTATATATGGGTTTGGCAAGCATAGGCCATCATCCCTTGAACTTGCCCTACCTGAGATAGATCTCTTGTTGCTTGCCTGAGATCTTCTCTCTACCTCCTCTCCCTTAAATGGCATATGGAATCCAAGTATATAATTCTGTTGATGGGAGTTAATTGTACAAATTATTTATATAATGGCATAAGGAATCCAATTATATAATTAGGTTGATGGGGGTTAATTATACACAAATTTGTGTGTTATTATCCATATTAAAAAAAAAGATGAGCACTTTTACATGTTCAATTAACTTGTGATATCACACCATAAATGCAATGTTTTTCATGGCCAATCCATTCCTTTTAAGTCTCACGTCTTCCAATAGACACATCAACCAAGCATGCGCTACCATGGGCAGCTCTAAGCACCTTGTGTTACCTCATCGAATGCCATAGCATAGGCTTTATGCACATGATATCCTATTGACAGTGATTTTTCACGTCTTGTTGTATAAAACCCCCATGGTTGTATTTAATGTATGTTGAGTGGCAAGGTCTTTAGTGTTGACAATCAATATGCACCATGCACCAAGCATTTAATGCTTTATATGTTGGGATACATTTGTTTGATCTAAAATATACCATCTGATCTAAAAGTGATTTAGATTGAAAGGTATATATTTAAGCATATAGAGAATTAAGTTTGAAAGGTATATATTTAAGAATATAGAGAATTAAGTGCTCTATTGTGTGGTGCATATTGATATTTCTTACATGTTGGAACATGAATGTCGATCATTGGTAGATAGTCTCTTTTTCTATGTCTATTAGATGGTAGATAATGTGGTATGTATGGTATCTAATGGAGAGGGGAATAGGGTACACTATTATATCATGTGTCGATGTTGATGAGGGGTCCTAACAAAGGAAAAGATATAAGGGTCTCAATAATAGAAATTTTAAAGAACCCTGAGGGGTCTCAACCATGGAAAATATTAAGATCCCTATAGGTTTTCCTTATTTATTTTCCAAAATATGAATAGGGTATCATTATACCAATACAAGAGAAACCACTCTCACCTTGAAACTGTGAACAAAAATTTAGGGTCCTTAGCACCGAAAAACAATATGCACCCTGCAAGGGAGCATTTTATGTTCTATATGTTCAGATATATATCATTCAATATAAAATATACAATCTCATGTAAAAGTGTTTTAGATTGAAATGTATATATCTCAGCATATAGAGCATATAGAGCATTAAGTGCTCTTTTGTGGGGTGCTTATTGATATCCCTTAGGGTTTTAGGTACATATTGGCATGTGAGTGTGAGTGTTATCTACATGGCATATTACCAATCATTGGTAGAAAGCATTTTTCGTTGTGTCCATTGGATGGTAGATAATGTGGTATCTAATTGGTAGTGTGTCGGGTAAATATCACTCGCCTATCTTAGTAAGAGGTCCTAACATAGGAAAATATTTATGATTGATTTTAGTTTTAATGACTGATTTGATCAAAATTTGATCAATAAAAGTCAATGTAATGTTCAATAAAGCTATAAATTCCTTATGATTGATTTTTGTTTTAATGATTGATTTGATCAAAATTTTATCAATAAAAGTCAATGATGGATGTAATGTTCGATAAAGGAGGGGTATCAACCATAAAAATATTAAGAACCCCAATGGGAGGGGTTTTCCTTATTTCTTTTTCGAAAACATGAATCTATAGGGTGTCATTATACCAATACAAGAGAAATCACTCTCAGCTTGAAATCATGAACTGACATGTAGGAACCATGAAGTTGAAATTCTTTTCCACTCGACAAAAGACAAATTATTACATGTTCCAAACCATGAAAGGACATGTAAGAACTATGAATGGAATGGGAGGGGCAATTCATGATTCCATCCTATCATCGTGATTTGAGGTAAGGAATGGTTGGGAACTTGTGAGGGCCATATTCGTTTTCCTCAACTAAGGTGAGGAGATCTTGGAAAATTGTGAGAAAAATAATATCGTCATTAACAAACATCATTTTTTTATGATGACCAAGACACATATTACATTGTTATGTGTATTACATGTAACATATGTTATATGTATTACATGTAACATATGCTATATGTAATACATGTAATACAGGTAACACATATAACATATGTTATATATATGTTACATGTAATACATATAACATATGTTACATGTAATACATACACATATTACATTGATACGTCAATAGATGAACCCACCAACTATATATCATAAGAGAGTCGTTTTGGTATGACCATGCTTAAAAAATTTCTTACTTCATGAAATAGGAATAGAAATGACATGCATACTAATTTAGATATGGCAATTCATTTACATGCCTCCTTTGGAAGAGGCATAGTGGAAGATCAAACGAAGATGTGTACTTCATATAGGAGAAATATAAATGACATGCGTATTAATTTAGATATGGCTATTTATCTACATTATCCATTGGAAGAGGCATACATCAAACCAACATGTTCAGTGGATAACAATAATACATGACGAGGGATTTTTTTTTAGGCATGTATAGTGATTGCCACATGTAATTAGACGTGTGTATATGTAAGGTAGGATTCAACTCATGAAATCACATCATGCAATTATATTGTCGTCAATACACATAGGAATGATATGCATATTAAGTATACCATTCATATCTTTTCATAAAAACCTCACAACAATGATATGCATATTAATTATTTCACTTTATCTCTGTGTATACAACCCTCACAACACATTTAGTTTGGGATGGGATTCATCCACCATATGACAATGCATTGTACAAAGTTTTTAAAACATATGAAAATAAAACACATGCAAATGCATTGTAACAAGTTCATAAAAATATTAAATATACTTAAACAACTGAATATGTTCCACTAATAACATTATGAGTAACTAAGTGGATATAAAGAACATCAAACACAATAAACAAAATGTAATGAGGGTATTTTGGAATTTCACTTTTGTATTATAATGATTCACATTTGTAAATGTGTATTGTTTTCGTGATAGTAAGTCAATGCACACTGACCATATGATAGGATTGCATGTGGTTCCACAAAAATTCCACTTGCAATGTTCGTGGAGAGACTGCCACATGAAAAGTTCATTGTATGACAGATGTATAAGAAATCATGCAACACCACACCATGATCCATGATGGCTATCCTTGTCCCATTAAAATGGTGAGGATAACTATCGTTGAACGTAATATGAAGTTTCATGATTTGTATTGTGCCTAGAGTCCAATGAGCTGTCCATGTGGTGGTATCCCCACAAGTATTGAAGTCAAAAGTTTATGAGACAACATGAAACCCTATCATATTGTCCATATAGTATTGATCTATCAATGAAAGATCACCATACATTAATGAGAATGCAACATTAGAATATATATATGTATATATATATATATAAGTGATGCACATAAAATTTATGCAAACTTTTCACATTTTATTAGATTACATTTATGTTAACTCCGTTAAATTATGTTAATAGATATATGTTTTTCAAATTTTGTTAAATAACATTTACATTAACCCCATTAAATTATGTTGGATAAAAAATTTCTAGTGCATATGTATTTTAATGGCTTATCAAACAATGATTTTATCAACTTTGTACACTATATTTGGACTAGATTTCTGTACACTATATTTGAGCTAGATTTTTTAAAATTTGTACACTAAATGTCAAGGTCTAGGGCTAGCTTTCACCCCAAATTTGGAAAGGTTGAAATAAATTCAGAAAAGGTTGAATGAATGGCCTATGAATCCCAAAAGCCACAATATTAGATAAAAATAAATAAATCGAACAACCACAAAATTAGCTCAAAAATAAATCCAACACCCCAAATTCGGAAAGAGTTGAATGAATGGCTTATGAAGCCAAAATAATCCACAATATTAGATAAAAAAATAAATCCAACTAAAATTATATAAATTCTACTGATATAAACACCATTGATCTCCTTACCCCTCAATTGCCAGGAACATGAATGTGACTATACTGTACGCAGTATACCTTACCTAGGTATCTAGCTTGTATCCTTAATTTCTCCATATGAAATGAACAAAAGATGAACATTACTTAATATTTTACTCTAGAGAGTAGAGGAGTTCCACAACTCTACAACCCAGATGGGGTAGAACACCAAAAGAAACAAATAGTCTACATAGCATTTATGCATCTTCACCTTCGATTTTTTATCCATATATACACAGTATGAAACTTCTCACACTCAGTCTAGAGAACAACATTCCAACAGTTGCCAATTATATCTCATTAGAAAATGACTCCATCCATTACATAACCTAACAAAGAGATCAGTCCTAGGGAGATTAAATTTTTATGTACAAATTCTCTAAAAAAAAGGGCAAATAGATTTAATTTGCTTAAATGGAATATCGAAACCAAGTATATAATTCTGTTGATGGGAGTTAATTATACAAATTATTTATATAGTTGTTTTTTTTGTTTCGTTAGAGTTATCAGCACACGAACACAATTAGACGCAAATTTGCATGTTATTATCGATATTTAGAAAAAAGATGAGTGCTTTTACATCTTCAATTAACTTTTGATATCACACCATAAATCCAATCTTTGTCATGGCCAATGCATTCCTTTTAAGACTCATTTCTTCCAATAGACACATCAGCCATGCATGTCCTACCATGGCGAGCTCTAAGCACCTTTTGTTGCCTCATTTAATGCCACAACATAGGATTTATGGACCTGATATCATATTGACAATGGTTTTTGACAGTGATATCATATTGATAGTGATTTTTGACATCTCGTTGTGTAAAACCCCTACGACTGTTTTTAATGTTTAATGTTGTTGATTGGCAAGGTCTTTAACATTGAAAATCAATATGAACCATGCAATAGAGCATTTAATGCTCTATATGTTGGGATACATATGGTTTGATCTAAAATATACCATTTGATCTAAAAAAAAATTATATTGAAAGGTTTACATTCCATCATATAGAGCATTAACTGCTATGTTGTGGGGTGCATATTGATATCCCTTAAGGTTTGAGGCACTTATTGACACATGAATGTCGATCATTGGTATAGAGCCTATTTTGTTGTGTCTATTAGATGGTAGATAATGTGGTATGTATGGTATCTAATGGAGAGGGGAAGAAGATACACCATTATGTCACTTGTCCATGTTGGTGAGGGGTCCTAACAAAGGAAAAGATCTAAGGATCTCAATAATGGAAAAGTTTAAAAGCCCTGAGGGGTCTAAACAATGGAAAATATTAAGAGCTCTATAGGTTTTCCTTATTGATTTTCCAAAACATGAATAAGGTACCATTATATCAATACAAGAGAAACCACTCTCACCTTGAAACCATGAATGGGCATTTAGGGTCCTTAGTGTTGGCAAACAATATGCACCATGCAAGAGAGCATTTAATGTTCTATATGTTCAGTGATATATCGTTCAATCTAAATTAGACAATCTGATTTAAAATTTATTTAGATATAAATATATATATCCCAACATATAGGGAATTAAGTGCTTTGTTGTGGGGTGCATATTGATATCCCTTAGGGTTTGAGGTACATGTTCGCATGTCAGTGCCATTGATACCTATGTGGTATATTATCAATCATTCGTAGAGATCCTTTTTTGTTGTGTCCTTTGGATGGTAGATAATGTGGTATCTAATGGATAGGGGAAGAGGGTACACTAAATATTATTGGTAGTGTGTCGAGTAGATATCACTCACCCATGTTAGTGAGAGGTCCTAACAAAGGAAAAAATTAAAGATCCCATAGGTTTTTATGATTGATTTCAGTTTTAATGATTGATTTGATCAAAACTTTATCGATAAAAGTCAATGAAGGATGTAATGTTCGGTAAAGATATATAAACTTTTGCGAGGGGTCTGAAAAATATTAAGAGCCCCATAGGTTTTACTTATTTCTTTTCCAAAACATGAATTTATAGGGTATCATTATACCGATATAAGAGAAATCACTCTCGGCTTGAAACCATTAATCGACATGTAGGAACCATGAATAGGAAATTCTTATAAAGGGTATCATTATACCGATACAAGATAAATGAATCTCGGCTTGAAACCATGAATCAACATGTAAGAACCATGAATAAGAAATTCTTATCCATTCGAAAAAAAACAAATCATTACATGTGCAAAACCGTGAAAGGAAATGTAATAACTATGAATGGAATGGGAGGGGAAATTCATGATTCCATCCTATCATCATGATTTGAGGTAAGGAATCGTAGGAAACTTGTGAGGGCCATATTATTTTTCCTCGACTAACCTTCCAAGATCTTGGAATATTATTAGGGAAACATTGTTGTCATTAACATCATGTTCATTTATGATGGGCAAGATACATATTACATGATACTTCAATAGATTAAACCAACTAGTAATATCAATAGAGGAACCCAACTATCTTTCGAGAAGAGAGTCGTCTTTGTATGACCATGCTTAAAAAATTTCTACAAGTTTCTTTATATGATTACTACTTCATATAGAAGGAATAGAAATGACATGAATATTAATTTACATATGGCTATTTATCTACATGTATATGTTGGAAGATATTACTTCATATAGGAGGAATAGAAATGACATGTGCATATTAATTTACATAAGGATATTCCTCTTGGAAGAGGCATAGTGGCACATCAAACGAAAATGTGTACCAAACAAACATGTGTACTTCATAAAAGAGGAATAGAAATGACATGCTTATTAATTTAGATATGGCTATTTATATATATGGTTATTTATAGATAACAGTGTTACATGATTGATATGGCTATTTAACTACATGTATCCATTGGAAGAGGCATAGTGGGACATCAAACCCATCAAACCAACATGTGATAATAGTGATACATGATTTAGATATGGTTATTTATCTACAATGGATAACAATGATACATGATTTATATATCGTTATTTATCTACAACGAAGGAGCTGATGGATGCATTTGATAAATTTTATGAAAAACCCTCAACGTCCAATAAATTATTTATAATAAAGCGATTATTTTCCATTTGAAGAGGCATAGTGAGACATCAAACCAACATGTGCACTGGATAACAATGATACATGATTTAGATATGGCTATTTATCTACATGTATCCAATGAAAGAGGCTTAGTGGCACATCAAACCAACATGTTCACTTGATAACAATAATACATGATGAGAGATTTTTTGAGGCATGTATATAGTGATTGCCACATAGAATTATATGTGTGTATGTAAGGTAGGGTTCAACTCATGACATGACATAGTGAAACTATTAACATCAATCTACACATATATTAATTTAGTGTTTCCATGTGAAATAGGAATGATATGCATATTAATTATTTCACTTTATCTATTTTCATATGACACATTTAGTTGGGAATGATATGCATATTAATTATTTAACTTTATCTCTTTTCATACCACCCTCACAACACATTACAAATTTAGTTAACACATTACACATTTAGTTGGGATGTGCTTCCTCCACCACATGACAATGCATTGTACAAAGTTCATAAAACATATGAAAATGCATTGTACAAAGTTTATAAAATGATTAAAGATACTTAAACAACCTAATATGTTCCACTAATAACATTATGAGTTACTAATAACATTATGAGTAACTAAGTGGATATAAATAACATCAAACATAATGCAATGCAGGTATTTTGGAATTTCATCTTTGTATTGTAATTATTCACATTTGTAGAGGTGTAATTTTTTTTTGGATAGTAAGTCAATGCTATACATACCATATGATAGGGTTGCATGTGGGTCCATTACATAACCTAAGAGAGATCAGGCCTAGGGAGTTTGGATAGTAAGTCAATGCTATACATACCATATGATAGGGTTGCATGTGGGTCCACATAAAACCTAAGAGAGACTGGTAAATTAGGAGATTAAATTTCATGTACAATTTCCTCTCTAAAAAAAAAAAAAGGCAACATATATTAATTTGAAAATGCACTCCAGCTTTCCGCATGATTCAATATGCATAGATGAGATATATTATTTATGCATATAATTTTGTTTAGTCACTCTCGATTGAGTATTTGTTCCCTTTCTTTCTTTTTCTATGATTGAAAATCACGTATTTTACGGTCAGAGAATTTGGATGGGAATTCGAAAGCATGGGTCCTACCGGCCCTAAGTAGTGCCTCTACAAAAGCCCTTTGAAAGTGATTATGAAAGTATAATCTTGAACGAAATAAATACCCTTATATATGGGTTTGGTAAGCATAGGCCACATTCCCTTGAACTTGCCCTACCTGAGATAGATCTGTTGTTGCTTGCCTGAGATCTTCTCTCTACCTCCTCTCCCTTAAATGGCATATGGAATCCAGGCATATAATTTCGTTGATGGGAGTTAATTGTAAAAATTATTTATATAATGGCACAAGGAATCCAAGTATATAATTATGTTGATGGGAGTTAATTGTACACAAATTTGTGTTATTATCCATATTTATAAAAAAAAATGAGCGCTTTTACATGTTCAATTAACTTCTGATATCACACCATAAATGCAATCTTTGTCATGGCCAATGCATTCCTTTTAAGACTCATGTATTTCAATAGACACATCAACCAAGCATGTCCTACCATGGTTAGCTCTAAGCACCTTGTGCTGCCTCATTGAATGCCATAGCATATCTTTATGCACATGATATCCTATTGATAGTTATTTTTTACATCTTATTGTGTAAAACCCCCATGGTTGTATTTAATGTATGCTGAGTGGCAAGGTATTTAGTGTTGGCAATCAATATGCACCATGCATAGAGAATTTAATGCTTTATGTGTTGGGATACATATTGTTTGATCTAAAATATACCATCTGATCTAAAAGTGTTTTAGATTTAAAGGTATATATTTAAGAATATAGAGCATTAAGTTTGAAAGGTATATATTTAAGGATATAGAGCATTAATTTATGTCTTGTGGGGTGCATACTGATATTTCTTACATGTTGGCACATGAATGTCGATCATTGGTAGAGAGTATTTTTCGCTATGTCTATTAGATGGTAGATAATGTGGTATGTATGGTATCTAATGGAGAGGGGAATAGGGTACACTACTATATCATGTGTCGATGTTGGTGAGGGGTCCTAACAAAGGAAAATATCTAAGGGTCTCAATAATGGAAATTTTTAAGAGCCCTGAGGGGTCTCAACCACGAAAAATATTAAGATCCCTATAGGTTTTCCTTATTTCTTTTCCAAAACATGAATAGGGTATCATTACACCAATACAAGAGAAACCACTCTCACCTTGAAACCATGAAAATACATTTAGGGTCCTTAGCGGTGACAAACAATATGCACTGTGCAAGAGAGCATTTAACATTCTATATGTTTGGATGTATATCATTCGATCTAAAATATACAATATACTTATGTAAAAGTGTTTTAGATTGAAAAGTATATATCCCAGCATATAATGCATATAGAGAATTAAGTTCTCTTTTGTGGGGTGCATATTGATATCCCTTAGGGTTTGAGGTACATGTTGGCATGTGAGTGTGAGTGTTATCTGCATGGCATATTACCAATCATTGGTAGAGAGCATTTTTTGGTTTGTCCATTGGATGGTAGATAATGTGGTATCTAATTGGTAGTGTGTCAGGTAAATATCACTCACCTATCTTAGTAAGAGATTTTAACATAGGAAAATTATAACATCCCTCTCTTGCGCACACTGAGCGAACTTATCCCTTGAGGACACTTGCTCGCAAGTGATCCAGACTATTATACTATTAAGCATTGATTTTGATTTTGAGGCATTATGGTTGATGACATGTGTTTTTGCTGCACTGATGTAGACAAGTGTTATTGACTCAGGTTTACTAAGTGTGCAGTATTTTGGACCTCGAGGATGTAGAGGCATCGGTGGAACCCCTTGGACTCTGGATCGAGTCAGGGAGTGAACTATTGGGATTTGATTGTTTTATATGTGATATTATTTCATCTGATTAGATGATATGATTATGGATATATTTCTGACATGATTCATTGATGATGCAGGCTCACACAGGACTACCATATATGTTGAGGGAGAGGTGTGGACAACAACCCTACCACAGCCTACTAGCATTCCCATTGTGGCTCGAACTATAGGTTAACGATTACCTAGTTCGAGAGGACCCACAATGTCGTGAGGGAAGACTGCAATAGTTTCTCATGAGGATTCTAAGGGGCACACAGTAAGGCAGGGGCCTTATTCCTTAGAGGCCCTTAGTCTCCCACAAGATCACCTGGCGGAGTACCCTTAGTCTCCCACAAGATCACCTGGCAGAGTATTGACTCCAGGGGTTTTTTATGTCTACCAAGTTAGTCAAGAGGCGAGTGGTACCCTTGGAGCATGTGGTGCGTCCTTAAGGGAACGTCGCGCAAGGAAAATGGAAAGAGGTGAGTGGAACCCTTGGAGCACGTAGTGCATCCTGAAGGGCACGTCGTGCAATAGAAACAGAAAGAGGCGAGCGACACCCTTGGAAAACCTAGTGCATCCTGAAGGGCATGTCATGTTGTTATTTAATAATTGGATAAACCCAGATGGCTTTAGGATGAATAACGTGTTAAGGAAGATTTAAAACTTTTCCCCTAATAAAAAGTCGCCCAACCTAGGAAAATAAAGTCTAGGTCTAAATTATACATGTGATAAAAAATTTATCTATTTATAAAAAATATATATATACATAAAAATAAAAATAAAAATATGATAATCTTTATTAATCTTGTGACAAGAAGGAGGTAAGCAATTAAATTGATTT
>SNQJ01S0061694.1:33526-51197 GCA_010110895.2 Picea sitchensis | reverse complement strand
CCTCGTGGTAATTCTATATACCACTTCGCGGAGGAACCTGTGAGGGTTCCTTGAAAAAGGCATAAATGAATAGAGTCATCCATCAAGGAGTTGGATGAGCACCAAAGGTGAAAAGTCATTACATGATTATTCAGGTCCTCTCCCGGTTTACCATCGAATTTAGGGATGTCGGATGGTAGTTTGGCCGGTATGGTGAGCCATTGAGGATAGTGATGGATCGGATCATTTAAAATCCTCGACAGATCAGGGAGGTCCAGCGTGGCTAAAAAGGGTAACTGTCTAGTCACATGTGGGTACTGGTGACTTTAAGGAGGGAATCTCGTCGGTAGACCAGTGGGACCATAAGCAGTTTGCATATAATGCGAAGATCTGGGCAGATTCGGTGGTTGGTGTGGCGGTAAGTAATTCATAGGGTTGTGCCCTTGAACAGGGGCGTGGGGTTGAGCGTTTGCACCCCAAATAGGATTAGACGTACCTGGATATGGTTGGTCTGTACTAGGGGGTATGACAGAGCTAGTTTGAGGTTGTTTCCCCCTAGTCGAGTGAGGATTATGTTGTATAAGATAATTCCAATACTGGGCCAAGGATGGAGGTATTTTTTGTGCATAGGGTGGGGTCGGTGGGGGTTTCCCTCCAATCAGGGGTTGTGTCCCAATTGGGATTTGTCCTGTAAAAGGGGGTTGGGTTTGGCCTCCTTGGTGAAATTTTCCACCACCAGGAATCTGGTAATTAGGTGTGAAAGACAAGATGGTGCCACTAGGGTCGATACCTCCTATAGAGGATGGAAGAGTTCCTCTGAAAGGGTTTCGAGGAAGTGTTGGAATAAAACCGGGAACGAGATGGTACCCAGAAGAAGTGGAAACACTAGGAGTCCCGGATGAGATTTGAGTAGGAATAGGAATAGAAGCATTCAACGCATGATATTTGGGTGGAAGGGTTGGGGTGAATCTGGGCAAAAGCAGTGTGCCAATGGGGGCTTGGCTAGCCACTGTAATCCCAGTGTGAGGACTCGTAGTATCTGGGACCATTGTGTAATGGATCGTTTGTAGAGGGATAGTCAAGATGTGGTCAGTTGGCGGAGCGTTTGTACCAGGAAATAATAGGCAGTAGTAAAAGGTACTGCATCTTGATCAGATGTCTCGGGTAGCTCAGGTGCGATAGTGATATCAACACCTGCTCCTGAGCCAAAGAGATCCCATCTAAAAATGTCAGTGGTCCAAAAAGGCTCTGGACCCTCAGGTCCTATGAAAGGTCTGGTTGGTGATCCATAAGACTGAACAACTATATCTCCAGAAGAATTGACTCACACAATACGTCTCTCGGAGTGGGGAGGAAGTCGGAAGTCCTCTCGATAATTGGTAATTCGGAACTGTTCTAAAGAGTTAGTTCTTTCCACTGGTGGAGTAGAAACGTCTTAGACTTCACTCTGGTGAGCAGAGCCCTCCGGTGAGTTGGTAGGCAAGGGTTGAGAACCTTCCGGATCTTCTAGGGGTAGGCCTTGCATTCTACGTGAACGACGTGGAGGGTTAATTGTGATCGAGTTAGAATTTTACAAAAGAAATTATATGGCCACCTTGGGTAAACAAACAACATGTGCTAGTAAAATCTAGGAAGCAAAACCAAGCAAACAAGACCTTCCAATTTCGAAGTCACTAGTTGGTGATGAAATCCAACGTCACGACGACGAGACAAGAAGGGGCTGGGCGAGGGTGGAAAAGTTACGTTGACGACCTCCTTAACAAACTTACACCCTGGTGCAAGCTCCCACACACAATCATGGGTATACCCTCCAAGGAGCCTGAGTGAGTCTGGACAATGTCGATTCCAGGTACCGTGAAGACTTACCCCTTCACAGTCACCTTATGTAAGACCCTAAGAAGATAGGCTACTAAGGTTACCACCAACAACAATGATGCCTGGGGAAACAGTCGATAGTCCGATCCACACGCAAGGGCAGGGTATCTAGCCCGAAATCCGCTTGAGAGTCTTCCACTCGTCACTGTGGGTATACCTTCAAGTGACCCTCGTAATACGTCCAATCTCTACACTGATATCAACAAAGCAGGGTGAGTAACTCTGTCAATATCAATGCGACCTCAGGTTTGACCCTTGTGTGAGAAGGACTTCCCAGGACAAAATGCTGCAAATGGAATTTGACACTCCTTATCACAAGATACTATTGTGTGTTTTGTGCTTTGGAGAGTGTGTCTCACTGCCTATTCCAAAGCTCTAGCCTAGCTAATGTTGGTGTAAAAAAACCCTAGAAAAAGTTACTAGTTGAATTTTAAAATTGTGCAATATTATTAAAGGTTGTTGTTATTCAAAAGGAGATGGAAATGAAACCGATGTTGTGTGGGACTCTGACCCAACAATGCATAAATAGGAATGAATCAAATTTTTGTTAGATGAATCCTATTTACAGGAGGGAAAGAGGAGTTTTATGGAACAATGTGAACCACAATGTATGATCCTCTCTGAAATGTAATATCAAACAATCATGAACAATGCAAATTCTCTATTCGTTCTCTTTCAATACTTGAATGCCAACATTTTCGAATAAAAAGTTGCTTAAAAAAAAAGAAAATGTCTTTAATTTTTATTAGAAACCAATCAACAGGGATGGAACTAATAAAAAGTAAGCAACCACCGAAAAAGAAATACACAACAAAAACCCAAATCGATCTTTCAATGAAGACAAAAAAAACAAACTGACAAGACCAGTTTCTTCAAATGCACATGGGTAATAATTTTCCAAGTAATAAGCAATTGAAAAGGACAATTAATCTCAACTTTTAATCCAATCAAAGGCTCCCGACCAAACAAGCACTCGGATTTCAGAATCGGAGATTATGCACTTGTTAAGAAAAGGTCAAGAGGTAAAAATTGAGAAAAAATGATCAAGAAGAGCTTTTGATTTTCGAAAACTAATCATTCGCAAGATTTGAAGTCAAGAAACATTCAATCACTGGCCAGAAAAGTTCTTCCTAGACACACAAACACATATGGGCATCTGAGGACACAAAAGACTTAATCCAAAATTTTACAAGTGAGTTTGGAGGCTGGCAGTGAAGTACAGTGCGAGAATTAAGGATTCTCGCAAGCTAGACACAGGCAGGGTGCGAGAAGTTCACACTGAACTGAACAATAGGGTGCGAACCTCAGTTATTCTCGCAGGCCATAGAAAAGTGCAGTGCGAGAAGGTTTGTAATCAAACAAATTTTGGAAAAAAGACAAAACCTCTGAGGGAACTTCTAGATCCAGGGAGTCTGTAAGGGTATCCTCGAGACTCAGAGATTTATGGGAATGAGAAAGGGTAGGTCAAGAGAAAATGGCCAAGAAAAAACCACTAAAATGGGTTGCTTCCTCAGTATGGTCGCCAATTTTGTTATCGGATAAATCGGTAGGTGCGGACACTAAAAGATCTCCGTAGATCCACTCGGATCTAGAACAAAACATGACAGGACATGACTCTTTCGCTAAGTTGCAATCATTGAATCTACTACTAAGGAGGAATGAGTGACATATCTTTATATTGATTCCTTAGGTCTCTGTTGTTCACGCTTCACTCCAGTGCTCTTGTGAAATAAGGTCCAAAACAACACAAACCAACCAAAGTGAAGATAGCAAAGTATATTCAATGTCAACCTATGCATATGATCAAGGAGTTATGCAATAAAATAAGAGTGATTTTATGGGAAAGGGACATGCCGTTGTATTATATTAAATGAAAGTAGAAGATACAAATGGATCGCCTTGATGTCACAAGCTTCCTTTCAGTGACCCTTGGTTCCAACACACACACTTGCTCTATATTTACATGAAGAAGATCCAATGCAACTTGATAGATCAGATAGAGTCTTCAAGCTCTTGTCCAAGCAGAGTTCTTCACACAATCCTTTCACCAATTCTTCATTCAATCTTGCTTAACCTTTTCCATGAGAAACCTATCAATATATAGGAGAAGGAGGGATGGTCACATGGATGAGGGTGATCCCACCAAATCTGAGAAGTCAGTAGGATGCCAACCATGCGAGTGCCAACTCATTTTCTAGAAAATTCCCTTCTAGAACCTTCGTGACCTCTTCTCTTTTCCAAGCTTAAAAATAGGTTCGCACCCTACCTATAGAGCAGTCTGCGAATAGTTCACACCCTAAGTGTGGGTGGCCTGCAAGAATGAGGGATTTTCGCACCCTGTAACATGGGCAGCCTGCAAACTCATCTTAAAAATGTATTTTTTGGAAGAAGACAACAATCACTTTTCTCAGGCAAAAAGTCCTTTTGGGAGCCTGAATACATCACTTATAGAGACATCACCAGAGTGACCAAAATCATGTGTAACCGAATGCCCCCCAAAGTATGAGGTTGGAATCTGTGACAGCCGAAATACTTTGTAAACTGCGTGTGTGTGTCATAAACTAGGAGCGAACCTAATTAGAAACATGTAAACATCCAAGCATCTGCAGAATATAATACAAGTTCTGAGGTAGGCATTCCCATGCTCAGATCACAAATGAATAGAATCATAAACGTCGGTCATGGCCACCAATCATACATCATGGATCCATGCCGTCAAAATGCTACATAGCCACCAGGAATACACTGTGGATCTATGCAAGAAGACTTGAATTAAAACGACATAGCCACATGACATACAAAGTGGATCTATGTGCCGATATAAATCATACATACTCCATCGCAGCCTCGATCAAAAATATGAAACCTAGGGTCTTCAACCCCGTCACCTGAAAGTACGAATCTAACCATGTGATTACATGTGATGAAGTTGAACATGGTAGAAACCACTTGATCACCGGTCATTGATGAAAACCATTAACAAGTACGAGGGAAATCACCATTGATGTTAATGACTCCCAAGGTACTAAAGTACAATCTGAACAAATGTGAATGCATGGGTTGAAGTCGAGCACTCGGCGGAATCTCTCGATCAGGGATCAATGATGTGAAACCCCTGTCGAAAGAGAAGAGACCTGCCATTAAGGCATGTAGGTTCCAAGGTACTAAATGATTTCTAAGTCTCATTTCCGAATAATGAGTCAGAGTCGACGGAGTAAGACTCGTGACAGGAGGGCCTTGATGTATCCCCCATCAATGACACAAAATAAGTAACAGATTTTGAGGATGAAACGAAGTATGAATACGAGTCGAAACGGACACAGGGAAGGCCGACATAGTAATAATGGACAACTGCAAATGGTCGACGCAATACAGGGCTCGTGTGAACTTCTCTTGAACATATGAACGACGTGACCAGGGACTTGGCAGCACTGACTCAAAGACGACTCAAGATATGACCTTGTAGCAAGTCGAATGAGAGACAAATGGATTTCCCAACCTGGATTCAAAAGATGAATAGGGGGTATCATGTTCAAGAGTGACACATACTGCCATCAATATGAATACGAAAACACATCCCTTTCCCAAAATTTCCCCCACCATTTCTAGCAAGTACCTCTTTATTTTTACACAAGCTTGAGGAGGATAACATATTCTTGTCAATGGAAGCTTATCCTTCGGATGAGTCCCTCGGATTATATTTAACGAACCCTAGGAAGGAGTGGTTCAGTCCCATTGTGGGTCTTTCGATGTTTGTTTAGCGAGTCCAAGGATAGAAAACGCGGGGGTTTTTCATGTTTTGAGAGTCTGAAAAACACTTAAAGAGAACTCTCTCAGTTGCTTTTTCGTAAAAGAGTTCGACGAGACCGAAAAAGTGATAAACTATCGCCCATCGAACGTTTTTTCAAATACTTTAACGAGCGTGAAAAGAACAAGATCGCTCGACAATCTTTTCGTTTTTATGGAGCGTGAAAAGAGCTTAAAGAATACTCCCTTAGGTTCATCGTTTTCGTGTTACCATAACGAGCACGAAAAGACAAGAAAAAGTATACTCGGTTACGTTCTCATATATTTTTTAGCACGAGAACAAACGAAGACTGAGCTGGAGGGTTTTCCTACAAAAACCCTAAAAAAGTAGTCGTACATGCGACAAAAAGAAAAAACACCCGTACCCCCTCGTTTGGACTTTGAAGTCGCAATATCTGCGAAAAACCATACTCACAAGGATATTAGGGCATTAGGTTTATAAGCAAAGCGATAAAAATAATATAAAAAATCAATAAAAATAGTAAAAAGTGAATAAATATGGGTAAAAAGGGCTTTTTACCATTTCATTGTGATTTTGCCAAAAACTTGTCCAACATACCTCATTTTCACCCAAATTTCTTTGCCCGATTGTGGGAGGCACAAGTGATCATTCGGCGAACCGTTTCAGCCAACGAGATAAGCTCTTGATCTTTCAACTTTTCCATGGTTTATTCTTAGTTTTTATTGGCAATTTTTAGGGTTTTAGGTTCATTTTAGGGTCACACCATGCGCTCAAGCATTCTCGCAGGTGGGCCTTGCGGGACCTGCGAGAATCTAGGATTCTCACAGGTGGCCTTCAGGGCACCTACAAGAGTCTCACACTGTGCAAAAGGGCCACCTGTGGGGGCCGAAAAATGGATTTCAAAGTTTGGTTTTGCTCAATAAAAAATATGCAAGAGTTTAAAACAGTTGTTGACTCCCCTCTCATGGCTCTTTTGCAGGTGTTTGACCATCACAATGCTGGAATGGAGAGAAAGAGAACATGAGGAGGATGATGCTATTGTCGGGAATAACCCAGGTACAGTCGCTGCCTTCCGGGACTATGGGCTATTGAAATTCTCCAGGATTTCGGGCATGAGAGCCCAACTCAAGTTGTTGGAATACCTAGTCCACATGTGGGACGTGGACCAATAGTTATTTCACGTGGGATTCCATACGTTGACCCTAGATATCGAGGATATATATTTTCTAACGGGGTTGTCACAACGTGGATACCATGCTACTTTGACCGGAGGCAGAGGCGTCGGGCTCCCTATGCGTGAGTATTGTCGCCAGTATTGTGTTCCCGAGGCAAAGAGGAGCAAGGGTAAGGTTGTCATTTGGGGGGTCCAGGATTTGACCCTACGGACCATCTTGTTCACTATTGCACGCATGGCTAGGAGCGCGACTCCACACATGACTCTCCAAAGCTATGTCCAATATGCCATAGAGTGCATAGAGCCTTGGGTATTCAACTGGTCGGATGCAGTTCTCCACAGTATGAAGAGACAATTGATGAAGTGCAGAAAGGGTGACTTGAAGCAGTTTGGGTACGGATCACTTTTGGTGTCATTCTTTCTCGAAAGGGTCCCACTGTTGTGACTACAGGTTGATTGGGGTTTATCGACTCCATAGGATCCTAGGATGCTGAGGTGGTGCAACCTCATGGCTCGACACATAGCAGGGCCCATAATCAAGTACAATGATTCATTTTTCGACTGGTTGAGGCCCCAGATGCTGATGATTGATGACTACGCATATGTTGGTTTGGATTTCTGAGGGGATCTGGATTTGGCCCTTTTGGAGGATGCTCAGTGGGGTGACTTGGGTAAGAAGTACACATTTTGTTCTTTTTAAATGTTTTTGTAAATTTTATCATATGAAATGTTTTTATGTTTATCCAAGAACTAATCAAAAAATCCCTTTTTGATGACACAAATGTGGGGCCATATCAACCTCCAGGAATACCTCCCATCCAACGGCGAGGAGAAGCGGCTCCAGTGGCGAGATGGGATGCCGAAGACTACGAGGCAGTGGAGCAGAACTTGGAGGGGTTAACTGTGGACGTCCCGGATATTGCTATTGGGGAGATCCCAAGACGTTACCAACGCCATACTGTGGGCGTGTCCGAGTCTATCAGTCGACTGCTTCATAGGGTGGCCCAAGCAGTTGTGTGTTATCATGAGCGTCATCCGTTACGCTATTTTGTAGAAGCTATGGGCTTCGTATTTTGAGATTTTGATCCTTGGACAGAAACCTTTTGTAAAAAAATTTGATCATTATATACATATATACGGCTTCTACCGACTTATTTTGTGTTGTGTTATACATATGATGTGTGATTGGTTTATGAATGTCTCAAATGTTTGTCTAACACATAGTTAGCTAATACATCAGTCAATGTATTTAGACATCTAGGAATGTGTTGATACTCAATATAATCAAAATAACGTTCCAAGAGGATGGAATCTGTGACAGTCGAAATACTTTGTAAACTGCGTGTGTGCGTGTCAGAAACTAGGATCACACCTAATCGAAAATCTGTAAACATTCAAGCATCTACAGAATATAATACCAGTTCTGAGGTAGGCATTCCCATTCTCAGATCACAAATGCATGGAATCATAAACGTAGGTTATGGCCACAAATCATACAATGTGGATCCATGCCGTCAAAATGCTACATAGCCACCAGGAATACACTGTGGATCTATGCGAGAAGACTTGAATTAAGACGACATAGCCACATGACATACAAAGTGGATCTATGTGCTGATATAAATCATACATACTCCATCACAGCCTGGATCAAAAATATGAGACCCAGGGTCTTCAACCCCGTCACCTGAAAGTATGAATCTAACCATGTGATTACATGTGTTGAAGTCGAACATGGTAGAAACCACTTGATTATCGGTCATTGATGAAAACCATTACAAGTGTCAGGGAAATCACCATTGATGTTAATGACTCCCAATGTACCAAAGTACAATCTGAACGAATGCGAATGCATGGGCTGAAGTCGAGCACTCAGCGGAATCTCTCGATCATGGATCAACGATGTGAAACCCCTGTCGAAAGCGAAGAGACCTGCCATTAAGGCATGCAGGTTCCAAGGTACTAAATGATTTCTAAGTCTCATTTCTGGATAATGAGTCGGAGTCGACGGAACAAAACTCGTCACAGGAGGGCCTTGATGTATCCCCCATCAATGACACGAAATAAGTAACAGATTTTGAGGATGAAACGAGGTATGAATACGAGTCGAAACAGACACAGGGAAGGCCGACATAGTAAGAATGGACAACTGCAGATGGCCAACTCAATAAAGGGGTCGTGTGAACTTCTCTTGAACATATGAACGACACGACCAGGGACTTGGTAGCACTAACTCAAAGACGGCCCAAGATATGACCTCATAGCAAGTTGAACGAGAGACAAATGGATTTCCCAACCCGGATTCAAAAGACGAATAGGGGGTGTCATGTTCAATAGCGACGCTTACTGCCATCAATATGAATACGAAAACACATGCCTTTCCCAAAATCCCCCCCACCATTTTTAGCGAGTACCTCTTTATTTTTACACAAGCTTGAGGAGGATAACATATGCTTGTCGATGTAAGCTCATCCTTCGGACGAGTCCCTCGGAGTATATTTAGCGAACCCTAGGAAGGAGTGGTTTGGTCCCATTGCAGGTCTTTCGATGTTTGTTTAACGAGTCTAAGGATAGAAAACTCGGGGGCGTTTCATGTTTTGAGAGTCTGAAAAACACTTAAAGAGAACTCTCCCAGTTCATTTTTCATAAAAGAGTTCGACGAGACCGAAAAAGTGATAAACTATCGCCCATCGAACGTTTTTTCAAATACTTTAACGAGCGTGAAAAGAACAAGATCACTCGACAATATTTTTGTTTTTATGGAGCGTGAAAAGAGCTTAAAGAATACTCCCTTAGGTTCGTCATTTTCGTGTTACCATGACGAGCACGAAAAGACGAGAAAAAGTATACTCAGTTACGTTCTCATATATTTTTGAGCGTGAGAACGAATGAAGACTGAGCTCGAGGTTTTTCCTACAAAAACCCTTAAAAAAGTAGTCGTACATGCGAAAAAAAGAAAAAACACCCGTACCCCCTCGTTCGGACTTCGAAGTCGCGATATCTACGAAAAAACATACTCACAAGGCTATTAGGGTATTAGGTTTTATAAGCAAAGCGATAAAAATAATATAAAAAATCAATAAAATTAGTAAAAAGTGAATAAATATGGGTAAAAAGGGATTTTTACCATTTCATTGTGATTTTGCCAAAAACTTGTGCAACATACCTCATTTTCCCCCAAATTTCTTTGCTTGATTGCGGGAGGCACAAGAGATCATTCGGCAAACCGTTTCAGCCAACGAGGTAAGCTCTTGATTTTTCAACTTTTCCATGGTTTATTTTTAGTTTTTATTGGCAATTTTTAGGGTTTTAGGTCCATTTTAAGGTCACACCATGAGCTCAAGCATTCTCGCAGGTGGGTCTTGCGGGACCTGCGAGAATATAGGATTCTAGTAGGTGGCCTTTAGCGCACCTGCGAGAATCTCACACTGTGCAAAAGGGCCACCTGCGGGGGCCGAAAAATGGATTTCAAAGTTTGGTTTTGCTCAATAAAAAATATGCAAGAGTTTAAAACAAGTTGTTGACTCCCCTCTCATGGCTCTTTTGCAAGTGTTTGACCATCACAATGATGGAATGGAGAGAAAGGCAACATGAGGAGGAGGATGCTATTGTTGGGAATGACCCGGGTACAGTAGCTTCCCTCCGAGACTGTGGGTTATTAAAATTCTTCAGGATTCTGGGCATGAGAGCCCAACTCAGGTTGTTGGAATAATAGTCCACATGTGGGACGTGGACCAACAGTTATTTCACGTGGGAGTCCATACGTTGACTCTAGATATCGAGGATATCTACTTTCTAAAGGGGTTGTCACGACATGGATACCATGCTACTTTGACCGGAGGCAGAGGCAGCGAGCTCCCTATGAGTGAGTATTGTCGCCAGTATTGTGTTCTTGAGGCAGAGAGGAGTAAGGGTAAGGTTGTCATTTGGGGGGTCCAGGATTTGACCCTACGGACCATCTTGTTCATTATTGCACACATGGCTGGGAGCATGGATCCACACATGGCTCTCCAAAGCTGTGTCCAATACGCCATAGAGTGCACAGACCCTTGGGTCTTCAACTGGTCAGATGCAGTTCTCCGCAGTATGAAGAGACAATTGACGAAGTGCAGAAAGGGTGACTTGAAGCAGTTTGGGTACAAGGAGGACTTGGAAAACAACTATAAAGATGTGGATCTTTGACGTTGGGATAAAAATAAAACACTTTTATCTGACCTCTTAATTCCAGTGGTCCTCTATGGTTGAGTTTTTTTGGGAAAACATATTTCTAGAAACTTGGAACAAAATTGATGAAATCCAAAAAGACTTCATTATTTACAACTTCAAAATTAAAATATATACTCCTTGGGCCATTCTCCTCATGTAAGTCATTGTATTCTCATTGAATGTGAAGCTGTGAAGCCCTAAAATAATATATCTTATACAAACACAAATTGGAAAAACTTAATCACTATAATTTTCCATCATCAACATGCAATCATCTCTAACCCATCTTGAACTAAAAACTTCGAATAAAAAGAGGTAGGATAGAATTCTTTAATTCTATATTAAAATAAAATGTCTAAATTCTAAAATTAAGTAAAATATTAATGATAAAATAAAACAATATTATAAAAAACACTATCAATTTCAAACTTGATTATTTTTTCCACCCCAAAGTATTAAGAAAAAAATAACTATTATTAAACTTTGCTAGTGTTAAGAAAAAATAACTATTATTAAACTAAGAAAGTCACTCCCATGAACCACTCGATATCAATTAGCTCTTTCAAAAATTAGTTGGGAATCTTTTTAATCTATATCACTTATAGAAACTCAATGATATGATTTATTCTTATAATTGTAATTGTAATTAAGTGAAAATTATATGAACCTCACATCAAAACAAATATCTAAATAAATAACTTTATATTTTAGATAAATATATAATTAAAAATCTTTAAATAAAATATTAAATTTACAAATACTAAAACCATCAAAAGGAAAACAGTAGCAGAGAGCATCAAAAGGATCTTTCTAAAGAGAAAGATAGACTTCACTCACTGAGCTCGATTCCGCTTAAAGCCCTTACGTTCCGCCCCTCAGCCTGTAAAGGAAATGCCCTCGACTCCCAGCCACTGAAGATTGACTGGGCATCCAACTCGAAACCGAAATCCGAAGAAAGCTGCTAAAATCTCCCCACTCCCTTCGAAATACTGCCACAAACTATAAATCAAAGTGTCAAAACGATGCAGCAATGGTCAAGGCTGATGAGAGATCTGGTTTGGTTTTTCCTGTTAATAAGTCTTAATTCCTTAGGAACATCCTCGAATGACCACTCCATAATAAGAACAACTGAGATATTCAAGATTATCTAATTTTATACAGACTGCTCTCTTTCAAAAATCAGACCAAAGAACTCCTCCCTCCAATTTTGGTTCCTCTACCTCTACGTCAGGAATATTGAACATAGGAGGGGGAGGAAGCAGAAGGGCTTCCGCCAAATTAGTATATAAGTTGGAGGATTCAAGCAAGTCGTCCTCTATTACACTCTCACCAAGCCCTTCGGTTGTTGGACAAACTGATGATGAATTAGAAGCATTCATTTGCCCAGGTAACTCGACACTAGCTGCCTCTAACTTTAAATATGAGCCAATTACTGTAGATACTTGATCTGAAGAGGACCTGGCTGCATGCTTATTGCTTAGTGGAGGGTTTCGATGTCTTCTCCTTTCTTGTTTATTGACATTGCTCGACCTTCCGGAGCTCCCTGCCCTTTCAAATGCAAAATTGAAAGCAATTGTTGCTTTTGCAGCGACAGCCTGAATGTGGCGCAGAGACGGGGAAATTGGTTGTGGAAGGTGATCAATGACCTCTGGGAAATTAAGCAACGCACGTTTCTTTCCCTTTAAGTAGATTGCAACGACATCGTAAGCTCAAGCGACCATCTCTTTATAAGCACCACTTTCCTTTCAATCAAATCCACCAGTTGTGCACGTCTTCCTCTACATTGGCTTTTCTTCATCTACGGAGCGCTGGTAAAGAAGTCACATGGAGGGAATAGACACAGGAAGCTCGAAGACGCAACAATGAATATGGTTGCAAAGACGAACAAGCCATGAAATGAGCAGGATTTACAAAATTTAAAATTTAAATTTCATAAGTGTGATCCAATCATGCATGCATGGATGGCATGGCATGGTGGCATACTTGTTATGGCAAGGCAAAGGAGGAGGCCAAAACAGAGAACGGAGGATGGGAGCTGGGTTAACGGTCGGCGGGACACGACGTTCTACGGATAGAGTCTGCTGCCCGAGACGTCCCATCCAACTCCATTTCGTAGAAGCGTTAGCTTATTCCATTGTCAAGGCTCTCATCAATACTATTTGTTGATGTGAACCATTTTGACTTGGTAGGTACATTCACATGCATAGAGATAAAAAAAAATATCAGAAGCTACAACAAAACGTCAATATACAAATATTGTATACAACTCTAATAATAAATGAATGGAGTAAGCTAAATATGTTACCTTTTGGGTTTGTCGACGACTGTGTTTTTCACGTCTCCGACTAGTACCTCCTCCAAAGGCTCCACTGATCATGATCCGTTACAAATTTGTCGTATTGTATCCTGTACAGTCGACGACCTTTGCTACCTTATGAGCACTATCCACCAGGATGCAGAGTCATTAAGACTATGTCAGCCAGGTGATGTGCATCAAACACCATGGTTGCATCCATCGCGTACTACTCACCATAGCATGAATGGATGCATTTCCAAACCCCATGCCAATACCATCATTAGCTCGACATGGCAATGGGCATGCATGCATTTCCCATGACAGTACGAGTAAATTTGAAATTTTAAATGCTCTCCTTGGATGCGACAGATATACATTGCAGAGCCATCCAAATTTGAAATTTGAATTTATGAACCTGCCCAATTCATGGTGGGTGAATGCCGATCAATGGAAAGCATAAATGTAAAGCATTGTTTGATATCGGATTGTGTGAGATCAATCTTCCTTTTTAGCAAGCACTAGATCATGGCGGATGAAGATTGACCATCGTATGTTAAGATTGCTTTACTCTACAGACACTTCCAGACTCGGTTGGGAACTTGACTGGCCTCCAAAGTCTTGATTTCGGTGGGTGTTTCACTTTGCAGATCTCCCAGACTTGGTCGAGAACCTGACGAGCCTCCAAAGTATTTCCTTGGGCGGGTGCTCCATTCTGCAGACGCTCCCAGACTCGGTTGTGAACCTGATGGGCCTCCAAAGTATTTTGTTGGGCGGGTGCTTCACTCTGCAAACGCTCCCAGACTTGGTTGGGAACCTAACTAGCCTCCGATGTCTTGACTTGCGCTGGTGCTCTACTCTACAGATGCTTTGAGACTGGATTGGGAACCTGACGGGCCTCCAACGTCTTCACTTGCGCAGGTGCTCCATTGTGCAGACGCTCCTAGAATCGGTTGGGAACCTGATAAGACTCTGAAGTCTTGACTTGCGTGGGTACTCCACTCTGCAGACTCTCTAGACTCGATTGGGAACCTGATCGACCTCCAACTTATTGACTTGTGCAGGTGCTCCACTTTGTAGACGCTCCCAGAGTTGATTAGGAACTTAATCGGCCTCCAACGTCTTGACTTGCAAGAGTGTTCCAATTTACAGATGTTGCCTAATTTTGAGCATTTGACCTCGTTGAAGATGCTTTGTGTTTCAATCTCCCAAACTGCAATGGGGTGTGAGAGTAGTCGAGAAATCGCGCCAACGACTGGGAAAAGGCTTCATCGATTAAAGGAAGTATTAAAATATAACAACACTTCATAATTAGAATTGGGGTCAAAGTGCTCACCGCACGTTGCATACACAGCTGTCATTAACCTTTAAATGTATGTAATCATAAGCAAAATGAATTATATGACGTACATAATGCTCTACATTTTATTTCAGGGTGCTCATATTAATCATCGAAATGGTATGTGTAGTTTAACATCAATGGCAACGTATCGAGAGAGATTTCCTTTAAACCTTTCATAAGCATAGAAGTGAACTGTAGATGTGGAGATTTGGGAAGAGGGCAGAGATAACTTTGCACTGGTGAACATGGATGCGGCCTCATTTTCCATTTTTTGAGAAATCTATGTGCTCCAATTAATTCAATTATTGTATATCGTTTACACCATGGTTTTAGTTGACTCGCTCCATTTAAATTTTGAAGAAACTAAATTGACACGCTCCAGTGAATTCAATTAGTGTTTCAATGTAGAACAATAAATTTTGAAGCAACAAAATTGTTAGCACTTTGGGAGAGAACCGGTGATGGTACATTGTCACAAAGAACCCATAAATATTATTATTATTATTGATTATTAGTGAGGGAAAGAGTAGTTCCCGTGAAAGTAGCAAATTTGATTTGATTTTACATCCATAAATATTCAAAGAATCACAAAAATAGAGCCTTTTGATGCATTGCACGGTTTCAAACTCAAGAGACTAGTTCTTCTCATGGGTTAATTTGGGTGTCTTATATATATGTGTGTGTTTACCATGCATTAATATGATTTTTTTGAATTTTTTAAAGTGTTTTTATGTAAATATAAAGTCACTTTTATTAAGATTTTTCTACATTAATATGATTTTTTTTTAATTTTTTAAGATTATTCTGCATTAATATGATTTTTTTTTAATTTTTAAAATTGTTTTTTTATAGAAATATAAAATCATTTTTATTAAGATCGATAAAAAAAATCATATTTTTGAAAGTTCAAAGTGTAAAGATTTGAAATAAGATTAGTGTAAAATCATTTGTATTAACATTTATTATATAAATTTCATATTTTTTCAGGTCTAATATATAAAAAGTTTAGATAAAATGTGTGTTTATAATGCAGATTAACTTCCAACATGCATCCACCTTGGAGACTCTTAGTACTGGGAGGACGTGGTTGGTGATGAGCCTGCGTGAACCAATTTATCCTAGAGAGACCCAGATGATCCTCGTCTGGAACTAGAGCTCGAGAGGTAAGTCCCTAATCATGGTGAGGCCAAGGCTCTGAAGGGGCTTGAGTAGACCAATTCTGCCCCGAAGAGCCCGGGTGGTCTCCGCCTAGCGTGAGAGCTCGAGAGGCAGGCCTCGGCCGATTGTGTCATCCAAATCTGATGTAGTAGGCCGACCCTCGACGGGGCTTGCCTCGTTCTTGTGGCATGGTTGCGAAGGGCACCAGGCGAGCATAAAAATCGTTTGAGCAGGCTGAGTCTCGGAGCAGGATCAATAGAATAATGTTGGGCTTTGGGCTCAAACGCCCCATATAACACTTCCTGCACAGTGAAAAGACCAGGAGGGTAGAGGCATTGATGGCTCTGGTAGCCATTAGTGCAGGTGTGATGGAAATCTCAAAGATCGTATTGAAGCTGAGGAGTCGATCCCAGACTTCCATTAAGGCCCGACGCACTAAGGCTTGGCGTTTATGCATGAGAACCATCACGACTAGACATGGAGGGAAGGTGGCGACGAGAGGCTTTAACTTCCCTCGTGATCACCCCATCCAACGACGCGTGTGGCCCATGTGTCACCCCATCCGGGGAATGCGGATTAATTTGTTACTACAAAACTTTTTTAATATATTTTTTTAACATTCATATAAATCCATTTAACACAAATCTATCATGGGATCATATTTTTGTAAAAAAAAAAATTGTAAATAAAAAGGGGGTAATTCCTATTACTTTGTTGTCACTATACAAAAAAGACACATGTCATCAACTTGCCACCTGTTCCGCCAAATTAGTGGAAACCGGAACAGGTGGCCACCTGTTATACTTTCAGCCAAAAAAGCCATCCACCACTTGCCTTGCCAATTGGAAACCAGAGCAGGTGGCTAATGTTTGTCCTTACAGTTTTGTCTTAGGAAGCTAAAACAAACTAACAACTGTTGGAAAAAGAAAACTAGACAATATTTCTACAAAGTCCCAGTACAGAAAGTTGGACAAGAATTATGTAGAGTACCAATATCAAAGAACAAGAAACTAATCATTGGCACCTGTGGGTTTGTCGTTCGAAGCTCCAGGGAGAGTATTGTCACTAGGCTGTAGCACGAAGGGTTGCACACAGGTCGGGCAACGTTGCTTGGTCGGTGCATTCGAGAATGCGTTGAAGAGCATGTCAATCTGCTTGCTAATGAGGGTGTCCTGATGAAGTTGGTTCGCCATGTGGCTCCTGAGATCAAAGATGAGCTCTAGCTGCTATGGGATGAAGAGACTAGGGGGAGCTGGGTTGAACTCTGGAATTGCATTTAGTGGTGGAGGTGCCAATATGGGGTGGTTCTCCTGGTTGATGTCGACGGCTCCTTCCTTAACCGCCTCAGCCTCTTCTTCAACTTTGTCGGTGTTGTTCTGGAGTGAAACACTTGGAGCCTTATGGAGGAATTCCTCCTCGACTATGCATGTGGCGCCTTCCATGGTAGCTTGGTTGCTTGTGATGGCTTTGTTGATGCCAAGAAACTGTAAATCATCCAGGACAGTGAAGAGGAGGGATTCTAGTGGAACTTGGATGGGTTCCTCCATAAATTCCTCCTTGACGTAGGCCATCAGTGCAGTTCATGGCTTCTTCGTGCGTTGATTCCTAGCAATGGACAGGGCCCTTTCCATCTGTTGCAGGCGTCTATGTTGGGCAACGTAGTTGTACCAGGTAGGTACGTGCCTCGGCTTACCTCTCTCTCTCGGCATGGCTGAGCCAGGAGGGCTAAAAATCCTATGAATTACTTCCAGGAGAACCCACTACACAATAGTCTAGTTCTTAGAGCGAGTAAGGTGGCGGAGCTCAAAAGAGAAATAATGCCAGCCAGGGCCAGGAGGGAGAGATAACCCCGGGGTGGATATGACCGTTGTACTC
>SNQJ01S0061693.1:101643-116063 GCA_010110895.2 Picea sitchensis | reverse complement strand
ATTTAAAAAAAATATTTATTTGTGAAGATTTTGTTCTTTTTATTTATTTGTTTTTTAATGTAAATTAAAAAAATAAAAAAATAAAATTTGTAAATAAATTTTTAAGGGACCATTTGGAGTTCAATTTTGGATTGTTTATTTACATAGGGTTTTTTTTGTCAATATCACAATTTCAATTAGGTCGCAAATAACTATGATTTTCACATTTAGGAAAAAACAATTTTTTTACATATCATCACGTTTTGATTTACGTGTTGATTTTAAGGTTTTTTTTGAGCTATTGTCTGAGTTTCGAAGGCCATGTTTGAAAAATGTTGTAATTTTCACCATGTTTAAAAAAATGGTGCTATCAGTAGCACCACTTTTTGATTTGGGGGTTGATTTTCATGTTTTTTACGCAAAAATATGGGTTTTAAGGGCTAGAGTTCTCGTTTTGAGGTCACAGTTCTCGTTAAGTCGATAACTATGTTTTTTCTGTTCCACTTAGCTATGGTTTTGAATGTTCTATGTTTCGATGAAGATGTGCCTAAGGAAATAAAACTAAGGTGATATTGATTATAGAGAAATCACTTAAAAGAGAGAAGTAAGAAGGGTGGCCCTAACCTAATAAGTTCATTCCTCCATGGTCAAGGAAAACTATCCCATTCAATGGTTCTCTCCTGCCTGAAAAGGAGGGCTTTCGTTCTTTCGTAAGAGGGTACCTTGCATGAGTGATCTCGATAGACCTAACCTGAAAAGATGATTCACATAATAGGATGACCTGATAAGTTTCTTCCTCCATAATCTGTATGGGAAGTCAAAGGCAGTGTTGTCTACACAAACTAGAATTTGCATAGTTTGGTTAGCTAGTCCATCTTCTTATCGAAAATTCACATTTTGGTATTTAGTGGCCTTGTTTTTCTATTTTCTATTTGCTTGCAAGTTGAACATGGAATTAATATTCACTCTACAAAGGGATTGAAATACAAACCAACCAAAAAATAATAGAACATTAAATGAAAGCTCATCTGTCAAGTATTAGGCAAACTGAAAAATAACAAATGCCTAAAAATGAACCTAGAGTTGTTAAGGAACATGTTTGTTCTTCGCAAATGGATTCAAATAGATTCTAGAAGCTCTAGAGTTAAGAATTGCTTGGTGGATTTTTTTTCCACTTCAAATAATTTACTAATTTACACAGTTCTAGATTAGCAAGTTCAAATTTTGGAGATGGAATTATTTTCCATGAACTCATTATAGTTTCTGCCTTTTTCGTTTTGTTTGGGGATTTAACTCTTCTAAAACCTGGAAAATTAAAATCAAGTTTTACCTATACTCCGGTGTTGATAAAAGTGATATATGCATAACCACAAAAGCGTTAACCATTCCAAATATCACCAAAGGCATAACCCAACACCCTCTAATATTATCTAACATTGAAAATGAATAACTCAACACCCTTTATTGTTATCTATCATTGAAAACGAATAGGACATATATGAACTTAAAAGTTAAAACATGATATAAGAATATAGAGTAGGGCATAATCACAAACAAAAATAAATGTAGTGAGAGTAGGAAAAGTACAATCAATTCCATCAACTCAGTCTACAACTTTTACATGTGCAAAACATGAAAGAAACAAAAACCGTGAAACAATATCATCTTTAACAATCCATACTTTCGAGTATAAAATAACTTTAAACAAAAATTCCTAAATTGTATTAACCCACTAATATCATCCATATTGTTTCTTACACTGAAACTAACTCTGCATCCTCCTATACGAAGACAAATCCTATACTAGGTAATACATATTCAATTAATATTTATAACCAACATTTTCAAGCTTTGCCAAGAAAAATGCTTACTAAAATCAACTGCAATAAATAAATAAAAACATTAAGCCTATAGTTTCCAACACTAAAATTAAACTCACACTCTATGAACACTGATCATTAGTTGGGTAGATTAAATTTATGGTTCATAATCTAAGGGCATATTTTTTCAGTGTGTAGTCTAAACATTCGACTTTTTGACATTTTTACAAGCATATTTTCCAATCATTTTTTCCTGAAATCCGGCCAAAATTTATTAAAACTTCAGATTTGAGTGATTAATGAATCTGTATAATTCAAGTGCCCTGGGGTTTTTCAAGGTGTTGAAGCCATTTATGCATTAAAAAATGAAATTTAAACAATAGAAAATGGTGATTTCACCAAAATTTGTTTCACCAGATTCTGGTGAAAAAGTTCAAAAGGTCGAATGTTTAGACAATGCCTATTTTTAGTGGTTGGGTTGAAGAGTCTTGTATGTTTATTGTTTCCAATACAAACACATCACGAATGTTTATTAGTTCAACACGATCTTCCATGTTGAAGGCATGCATCGAAGTAGTATAAATCATAGTTACCAAGTTTGAATTCGAATTCGGATTTGAATTCGATACGATACATAAAAAAATTGATTGCCTAAAATTCAATATGGAAAAAAATTGGAAATATACATCTTACAAATACTCAAACATACTATTTTTTCAAAATTTTAGAAAATCTAAATGGATAATCATTATATTCAAAACCTCAAAAAAGCCTCAAAAATTGTTTTCAGTGATCTTATAAATGCTACAACAAAAGGCATAGTTTTACATGAGAATGAAAATTTGTTATGTATAAAGGAAACACTTTCAAACATGAAGGGATTGAGAAACCTTTCATGAGCTTCCACCAACCCAAGCCAAGGCTAGCCCTGAGCATAATTATTCATTTCCCATTTTTCTTGGAAGGAAATCAATTTGGCATTGAAGGGGAAGTGAAACAAGCAGTCTTCGATTTGGCATTGAAGGGGAAGGGAAACAAACAGTCTTTATTTTCATTTATGTATTTAGTTGTCTTCCCTCTTTTGGGGGGCTCACTCTTATGTTTTATTTATTTTATGTGCAGGTTTAATGAAAACAAAGAATATAACCATAAAAAATCTCCCACAATATCCATAAACAATATAATAAACCCTGTGCAACTAAATGTCCATCTACACTATGGAAGGTAACTTCATCCAGACTTGGGGCCACTATAAGAAAAGATTGGTCACCATCGTCTTAGATCCGCCAAGACGTTCCACCACAATGGTTTGCATGGGGGAATTGGACAACATCTAGGCGTACCATTCTATATGCCTCTTGCCATTCTTCCAGAACAAAAACAATGAACCCATGACACACCATTCTATATATGCCTCTTCCCATTCTTCCAGAACGAAAACAATGAACCCATGACGCACCATTCTATATATGCCTCTTCCCATTCTTCCAGAACGAAAACAATGAACCCACGACGTACCATTCTATATGACTCTTACCATTCTTCTAGAACAAAAACAGTGAACCCACGACCAAATATCGTTGGGGTCCATAAACCTTAATCACACCCCCGCAACATAAAATTTATCGCATGTATACAAAAAGTGCATAAAACAACACTTCCATTGCAACTGCCAGGATTTGAATTTGCGCACAGACTCGTATCGAATTCGAATTTCCATATTAATCGGCGAACCGAACCGTATCCACGAATTTTCAATTTTTTTTTGTCAATTTGATCGAATTTGGTAACTATGGTATAAATAGGTCTCAACATCCCACCAATTATCCTTTTATCAGGATAGTTCTCTTCTTTCCTTCTCTTGAAATACCTTTTACCGGGATGGGTGAGAGTCAAGGGGACCAACTTTGGAGACTCTAACTTCTTTCGTTGTGTTGTGTTGATGGGCGCGTTGGAATTTGGGAGTCTAGGACTAAGGAGAGGAGAGAGGGTATTCCTCGTTTTGTGGTTTTGAAAGATTCTTGACACCATAATTACGCCGAAAGGTGTATACCTATTGGAGATGGGCACAATTAATCACCTTTTAATCTAAAATTCTAATATGATGGCTAACAATTAAAAATGCTGGAATATTCTTAGTCGTCCTCTCAAATCAATGAATGTGATTTACTCTTCATAACTTCCTTGTATTTTTGAATGCATCAGTTAACCTGTTTACTTTTTAACATTTACCTAATCATATTAAGAAATTACTGTACCACCATATGATTGCCACGTTTAACTGATTAACCTTTGGAATTACCACATTTAAGATTAACTTTTGGATTTCCTCAGCTCTATGTGTGTTTCATCTGTCCATGCGTTTCAACTCACCAGAGTCTTGTCCGTCCAGATAACTTTCGACGTTCACCAGCCGCAACACCAACCACTTTGCGGCTGTGCTAGTTACATATTACTTGAAATTTCACAAATGGGATATCTTGATTCCGTACGCGACATTACCAGTGCTTCGTTGTGGTGTGATACCATAAATAAACCTATTTTCGACGATCATATAAACTTAATATCTTGCTTGTTGTGACTGAAATTCAAGGTTTCATGAAATAATAAGTTTATACTTTTCATTTGTTAAAACAATTGTGTATATTGAACACATCCTTCGATTCCTAGCAACTCGCCTCTCCCACACCCTACCTGTCCACTTTTCAACACCTCTTCGAATTTTTTCACTACATGAAATGGATCAAGTAATCATTCTCTCTTGTCTCGAATTTAAAGAGGACACCATGGTTTATTATTGAAAAATAATAATAATATTGCAACTTCCGTGCACTGTGAAAATGTTACCTACACTTTCCTTCATAAATGTCATTAGTTAACGTTAGCTTTCCAATATAATAAAAAAACTAAAATTCAATCCCCAACAAATTAAAAAGCATTCTTTTCAATTACAATTATCATATCTTATATTGAAATAATGAATAATTCATTAAATTTTTTTATATTATTATTTCTAAATAAATTAAAAATTTTACTCTATAATAAATTTATTATTATTATTTAAAACTAATATAATTTTTAATTAAAAAACTTATTAAAAATTGTATTTCCGCTCTTACTAAATAACTTGGAGATTGAAGTTTAATTTGTTAAGATTCTAGTTATGCAGTTTTACCTCAAACTTCCAAAAGATTAACCCTTCACATTTATGAAAAAACACATGTTAAATTATTTTTTATATAATTTGAATTTTTTATAACTAAATTTAATATTTTAAATAAAATCAACCCTACGTATTGTATTTATGGAAAAAATAACCTTCATTAAATTATTTTTATGAATTAATTTTTTTTTTAAATTAAATATAATATTTTAAATACATTAAAAATTAAATATGTGTACCAACAAATGAGAATGTCAGAGGTTTTAAAAGTAACATAATCACCACAAATTAATAAACAATAACGATACAATAAAAAGTAACAATGGCACTATGGTGGCGGTGTCCCTTCGAGGGTTTAACACCCGCTCCAACGTAAGACACCTGTAATTCACAAGAAGCAGGTCACATTATTATTTCAAAGCATCTTTGATTTTTCTATTAATATATTAATGTATTCCACATTGATTTTTCTATTAATGTATTAATGTATTCCACATTGATTTTTCTATTAATGTATTAATGTATTCGACATTTATGGGTGTCAATAACTGTCGGCGGCGAAGATGGAGCAACGTGGGCTGTCATGCTTCGGGCTTGGAGCGAATAAGCGATTTATTGCAATAGTGGCATTGCTAACTGTCATGTACATGCTGGAGAGGGCCTCGTTTTGAGGGAGGAGACAGGCCTCAATTCAGAGACCGTGAAGGTCTTCCTCGTGGAACCCCTCGAGAATTTGGTGATAAGGCTGGAGCACCTGAAAAATTTCAACCTTCATTGAGGGTAAAGTTATCGTTAGTTTTATTTAGATATCTTATTAGGATTCTATTAGGTGTATCTCTTTATTTGTTCTTATTTTGTCTATGTGGACTTTTCTCTTTATTTGTTCTTATTTTGTCTAAGGGGTTGATAAACGTAACCATGAGCATATGCATCCATCCAATGATAAAGGTAACCATGAGCGTGAGCATGATGGAGCATGGGACTTTTCTCATACTGTGTACACGGGATACAGGAATTGGATTTCTCATACTGTGTACACGGGATACAGGAATTGGATTATGTCTTGAAATGTGGTCCGAAAAATATTTGAGTTTCGACATTTTCAACGGAAAAAGACGGACGCACGCACGCACACTTTATACTCACATCCCCGTCATATGTTATAATTAAAAACTGAGTCACCGCTCTTTCTCTCTCCTCAACCCACCTGGCACCGCGTACACCCTCTCCTTCGCTTAAAATTAAAAGGTTAAGCCGGCAACAGTAGACATGTAAGGATCATCTATCATTGATGGGACAATATGTATGCCAATGATGAGCTACTGTGGGCCGACTCCATATATAAAATGTCTGAGGCAGCCAGGAGGGTTTTCTCTTTCATTTTTACGGTCGTGCACGCCATTGAGCGCAAACACCATCTAAATTTTCATTAGAATAGGATTACAATATATTTCTGTTCTGCAAGCATTGTTTGCCCTTCCTCGCCTTTCAGATTGATCCAAATTCAGTGCAATATCTCCTCCAATTTTGAGGATCTTTGATCATCAAAATCAAAACCGATCATGGGTTTCAAGGAGGACCCGGAGAAGGGAGTCGTGGGGTTGAATGGCGATGTTAAGCGGCCTCTATTGCGCAAGGAAAGTGGGAAAGAGTACTACAGAAGAAGTCATAAAAAGGGCAAGAGTTCCGATTATGCCGAAACCTTCCAAGGAAGCGTTGCAACTGCTCTATTTTGTACAGCGATTGTAGCATTGGGGCCCTTGCAGTTCGGTTTCTGTGTAAGCTCACTTTACTTCTTTGTTTATTTGGTTGAAACTATACAAGCCAATATACCGACCATCTTTGTCTATTGTGGAAATATTGCATATGAGACTCTGTGCAGAGATAAATTATAAAGTTTTGATGTGATTAATTAATAATCTGGTTTTGGGTTTGGGTTTGGGTTTGAGGATGTTTTGGGGTAGAAACTAATGGTGTAATATCAATCGGCCATTCCGTATTGCAGAATGGATACTCGTCCCCTAGTGAGGATGGAATTATTAGTGATCTCAGCCTTTCTCTCTCACAGGTAGGTTGGAATGGCTAAATGGATTAAAGTAGTTATGTGAGTGAGATGCTTACCGACCCCTAATTCTTTAATGTTTCAACAAACAGTATTCTTTGTTCGGCTCAATCTCAAACGTTGGAGCAATGGTGGGTGCCATAGTCAGTGGGCAAATTGCCGATTTCATCGGGCGTAAAGGGGTGAGTGTGGCTGTAATATTCATCATGTATGTTGCTGTTAGGATTAGGGTGGATATATAATATACGAACACAACCCTGCAAAACAAACTTTGTCTGTCTTCACAAAATAGATGGATGATGGGCTATTTATTCTTATAGTTAGCCAAATAAGTTCATTTTTCTTACATATCTTTTGCCATGGAGGTGTTTTATACAGGCTTTAATAGTGGCTGTGATTCCGAATATTATTGGTTGGGTTACAATCTCTGTTGCAAAGGCAAGTTGACCTTCCCTTGATCAAATTATCGCAATAGATACAATGGACATCAGGGATTTCATGTGCTTTTTTTTATCATATTGTAGATATGACACGGACATGAACTGTTTTCTACATACATAGTGAAGGCAGAAGAGAAAACAATTGCCAAGATGTAATGCATTCACTTCTTTTTGGTTCTAAATTATTTCAGGATGCTTCATTCCTGTATTTAGGGAGGATATTGACTGGCTTTGGAGTGGGAGTCATCTCCTTCACTGTAAGTGGATCCTCATTTCTTAGGGCAAAACTCAAGAGCATTTGGCTGTTGGCTGTTTTCTTGAAGCGACCTATGCAGTTTTTATTTGAATCAGATCATGGATTTGGAATTGATGATATCCTGTGGCATTATTGTGATAGGTCCCTGTTTACATAGCGGAGATAGCTCCCAAGCACTTGCGTGGTACCCTTGGTGCGGTCAATCAGGTGGGTTTTGGAATTATCTTTGCCTTCCATAACTTAAGCCCGTCCTATGCAGCTAGATAAATTTCTCTTTCCAGAATTAAAGATCTTAATCAAGAATGACTAAGTGGCTATTTTACAACAGCTTTCTGTGACAATTGGTATCATGCTAGCATACCTGTTTGGGTTGTTCCTTGGTTGGAGGGCTCTAGCCATTGCAGGTAAGCTCCATTTGTCATTGTGTTGGACGTTGGAGATTACTTTTACTTGAATGAAAGGAAGGTTTATTGTTCGTAGATACATATATACAGTTGAAGGGCCAGTTTAGATGAACGTTATAAACTGCTTTAAGCAGTGATTGACCGTCCTCACTCTGCTGTGCTTCCCACATGTTAATATGCGTCTCATTTGTCTGAGTTTCTCAACGGTCTTGCATTTATCCATGGTGATTAGATTTCAGGCTTTGGATAAATGTTTATTTTCCCATTGTTTTGTGGCTGTGCAGGTGTAGTTCCTTGTGCTCTTTTGGTTCTTGGGTTATTTTTTATCCCTGAATCTCCAAGATGGCTGGTAAGTCTTTTGGAATGAACTTTATGTTCATCAAATGACTGAGTTGGTGTTAATTATGTTAAACATGTCACCATATGTCATTCTGTGTGAAATCTTAATATCAAATTTTATGTTCATATGAGTGCAGGCAAAAATTGGTAATGAAGATTTTGAGGCCTCATTGCAAGCTCTTAGAGGCAGTCAGGTTGATGTGTCCCTAGAAGCTGTTGAAATCAGGGTAACATCTTGGAACAACTGTGTTTTTATCATTTTCCATGTCAAATTCACATCTGTTTCCATTGTACCCTTTTTGACGGATTGCTTATCAGTCACATGTAGTTGCTGTGAGTCATGTATATCCCATACTGTTCCAATGGAGCTTTAACTGGGTTGGTTTTGAATTTTTTTCAGTCTGCAGTCTGAATGTTTTGCATCTTAACAAAGTTCCAACAGTGTATGTGAATTTCCCACCAAGGTCATATTGGTCACTAATCTGAATGTCTTTGCCTTTCAGAGTGTAGTGGAGACAGGAAATGAACAACCCAGAATAAAGTTTTCTGAGATCTTTGAACGAAAATATGCAATGCCTCTGATTGTAAGTTGTATGCATGCATAGTTAGGAACGTCATAGGCTTGTAGAATTTTTTGTGTGCTGGTGAATTTGCATAAACTGGTTGCTATTTTATGGCTTAATTGGCAAGAATATATGAATTACAACAGTAGAGTATTCTTGCATTGTATTTATTATGCGCAGATTGGCATTGGGCTGCTTCTTTTACAACAGTTGAGTGGAATCAATGGTATTATGTTTTACAGCAGTTCCATTTTTAAGTCTGCTGGTGAGTTTACCGTTAACTTGTTGTTAGAAAGTATGGTACTTGTGATCTGGATTCATATTGTTCTATTGATAAGACATTAAGAAATTGCAAAATAAATATTGGCACCATGGACTTTTAATTTGGATAGTAGTTTGAAGACAGGGAATCCTTTTTGTAGTTTTATAGACTTTCATAATTAGAGGGGTTTTAACCTTTAACTGAGGACTCATTCATGTGATCTTTATGGCCCTTCTATTTCCTTTAGTAACTAGTTCTTATTGTCTATCACAGGCTTGCCTAAGAAAATCTGTATTGATTTCACTGTTTTATCTTTTAAACAGGAATTTCATCTGGTAATGTTGCAACCCTTGGACTTGGTGCTGTTCAGGTTGCTTCCTGATCCTGAAACCCTACTAATTACAATGCATATTAGGAATGTTTGACCATAATAAAAGGTTTTATTGTTCCTCATGTTAATCATGTGAAAGATGTTGGACTGTTTATGTATAGGTTGTTATGACTGCTGTCAGTGCAGGGTTGATTGACAAAGCTGGTAGACGTCTTCTTCTTATGGTAAGTAAACAACCAATTTAGAAGAGGTTCTTTTAAGTCAGTCAGTTCAAAATTTTTAGATATGATGTGACTAGTGTTGTTCGGTTTAAAGATCTCATATGAATTTTTAATGATTTCAACAGGTCTCTTCTGCAGGGATGGCTGTTTGTCTTTTCCTGGTTAGCCTTGCGTTTTATTTAAAAGTAATCAAACTCTCACGATGTTATCTCTCTGTTACTAGTATGATGAATAGAATCAAAATAGATGCTCATCAAGAGATTAGAAAGTAGGCTTTGACATACGTTAAGTTTCTATAATAATCTGTGGAAGATTGAAATGCTAAAGTTTGAGTTCTTGGTGTATCTTCGCTTCTAACAGAGCCACCTAGTTGGAGATTCACATCTTGTAATGTTCACCAGTATTTTGGCCGTCACAAGTTTGTTGGTAAGCTCCACGTCCAGTTAGTAAATAACTTCTTGAAATTTACATTATTACATTGATGTCTTTATTATATTAAAGTTTTCTATAATTGCATGTATGCTTTTATTTCTACAGGTTTACATCGTCTCTTTCTCTCTTGGTATTGGGGGTGTACCCTGGGTTATCATGTCGGAGGTAATGCCTTTATCCAGATCCCCTGTAATAATTTTGGTCAGGAAACCATAAAAGTTTTGATTTTAATTTTTTCTTTGTATTTGGGGCAATGAGAAATCACCTATGTTACTTTCAGAAAAAGTGTTAGTTCACATTAATTTTGCTGTTGCCGTATTGACTGGTTTCAGGACATGTTGAACTGATGTTGTCATTGACTACCTTGCCGCAGATACTTCCTGTTAATGTCAAGGGATTGGCTGGCAGTGTAGCAACATTGGCAAACTGGTCATCTTCTTGGTTGGTGACCATGACAATAAATTTACTTCTAGAATGGAGCAAAGCAGGTACTGTGGTTGGAGTCATGTTTGCCGTTTTGTAAGGTGTATTCATTCATTTATGAAGTTTAGATATTTCCTTTTCCTTTTAATATTTCATTGCTAAGGGACCCTGTATCTCACTGCAGGAACATTCTTTCTTTACGCTATCATATGTTCTTTGACTTTGGTGTTTGTGGCATTTTGTGTGCCTGAAACTAAGGGGCGGACACTGGAGGAAATTGAGGCATCATTTAGATGAAGAAAGATGCCTCACTTGTGATATTTTGTAGTTGTGTAATTTGGTATCATATGCACACAGTTATGCTCCTATAGCAGATAAATTTTTTAGATGTCTGAGATTGTTGCACGCTACAATAGCAAGAGCGATAGACAGCATGAAAGAGAAGGCAAATGTCGTTTTCTAATACGCACTCCTCAGCTTCAGCCTTCAGTGTTGTAATAGTATTTTCCCTCGAAAAGTTTTCAGCTGCAATGCATCATAGTTCGTGAGTGAGGATCGTGGTTTTGGTTGAAGCTTTCACTTGTTAACATTAATGCAGGAGGAAGGCTACAGAAGTTCATTCCTGGACTTTCTTTTTAGAGGGGAATGAATTCTATTTGAAGCTTTGAGTGCCAGCACATATCAATCAAGCAAAACTGTGTCTTGCATGATATAAGTAATTGTGTTTGTATTATTAATAAAAAACTATATTGGTTTGTTTGATTAATAAAATAATTGTCAAATGGATTTATAAAGTAGGAGAGGAGAAATCATTTTTATATTTATGAGTAGATTTGAATATGTTATATTATTGTCATTATATATTTCATAACTTTTAATACACAATATTCTTCTGCATGCATTTCCTTTGGTATATTATATTATGCTTCTGAATCGTCATTTTTAATGCTTGGTTTCTAGAGTTGTGATGGTCATGTCTTCTTATGACCTAGTGACTTAACTATTATCAAATTGTGGATTCTTCGAAAGGTTAACGTTAGTGACATTACCTTTAGGTTATGCTGCCATTGCTGTGGGTTTAAAATTTAAATGCATATTTACCATGATAATGTTTACATCTAAATTATCATTTGTATCTATATTTGTTATGATTTTGGAGCCATTTTTGTTTGTATAAAGAGTATTGATGCAAAGGAAGAACTCTCCATCTTGGAGACAAGACTCCGTCTTGTTAATAGTCTGCATATTGGCGATCGAGCACCTTTGAAACCAAGAACAAACTTCCACATTACTGATGCATAGGTTTTGCATTACTCTTTGTTACGGTAAGAGATCGATGTTTGTTCCTTTTCCATTCTGTTACAGGGTTGCATCCTTTGCAGTTAGGGTCGGATTTGTGCAGCTAAAAGGGGGCGAGCTATTTTTCGATATGGGCATACACCCTTGCCATCCTACTAATTGAAACATATGAACCCTTGCCCCTTTCTTGTTGAGATAGTGTAGCTGTGTAAGGGCAGGTTTCCTTTCCTATTCCTGTCGTTTCTTCCTTCTCGGGGTGATGTCTGTTTGTTTTCTGGTTTTCTGTCTTCTTCATGGCCGCAGGATCGCTGTGGGTACGTCTTGCAAGTCTCCTCTTCATGGGTAGCTGCCACTGTCGACCGGCTATTTCCTATTTCTCTTGTTATTCTATTTTATTTAATGCGTTTTGTTTGAATCTAAAGTGAAAGCAAATTGGAAAACAAATTTGTTTTCTGCAACATGCTTTATTTGGTTAAATATACGGGCACATGCCATAAGATTTTTTAATATATTTGGGAGTCTTGAAGGTTTACACCTACTGAATAAGCGAATGATATATTTTTTTATTTTTTATTTTTAATCATAATTGGGAAATTTTATATTTTTAAAAGCTGCAGATACATCAGGAAGTTTGTTTCAAATTTTTTTCCAACAAAAACCAAAATGGAAATACTACACTCATGTACCTATTTCAATCCTTAAGCAAAACAACCCATTACTTCTTAATGGTGTAGCAACGGAAATTGATTTTCTATTTCCTTTGATAGACTCGTCATTAGTCCTTAATGTTCTTCTTGTTGGAAACGGTGACAACAATTCATCCGTTAATAGGATTTTAGATCCTATAAATTAGGGTTGGTTGTAACCAATGCGACCAAGTTAGAATATGGATGAGATCACAATTAATAATCAGTTTCTAATATATTGCTATAAATTTGTATGCCCGTAGAGGCTGTGTGTGTCAGAGAGGAGTGAGATTCGACTGTAATCTCCATTAGCTGAATAATAAGATAATCGATATCTATGCTTGGTGGACGTAGCCCAACATTTGGGTGAACCGCGTAAATTGTTGTGTTCTTTGTCTGCATGTGTATTGATTGTCTTATGGTAATTTGTGTTTCTGCATTTGCAAATTTACAACAATTGGTATCATAGCTGAGGAAGAGCTAAGGAAGCGCTGAGGAGGACGCAGACCAGAAGAGGCCGCGTTGAAATAGCTGTTGATATAGCATTGGCGCTTGGCTATCATTGCAAAGGAGCGCCGACGCTGGAGACCAAGTCGAAGGGTGCGCTGTTAAATGAAATTCACGATTTTTTGAGAGGGAGCGCCGAAAGGGAGCAAGCGCTCACCTTACCAGCTAAAAGGAGCGCCAGCCCTTTAAACCCCTTACGCGCGAATTCTTGCTTTGGGGCAACACACCCCTATCTCCTCCAAAGGAGCGCTGAAAAATTTAAGGAGCGCTGACCCAAGATTCGTATGAAGTTTTTTTCTTAATTCTACATTTTGAAAAGATTTTGTATGAAGTTTTTTAAAATTTACACTTTTGGAAAGTATTAAAAAGGGTTTTATATTTTTTCATTTTGGGAAAATATTAAAGGTTATTATATTTGACAATTTAAATATAATATGTGAAGATAGAGGATGAAAGGGTGGAGGAATAAGGTGGAATGAACTTTTTATTAATTTTTTTTTTTAAAGGTGAATGTATGTAATTTCTTTGAAAATTACACAACATTATTTTTCCACATATTTTTTAAAAGGGGTCTTGGATATTACAAACAGTGGTGTTTGTCTCTTTTATGTTTCCTCTAATGAAAAAGATGCAGAGTGCTAAGTTTGAGATTGAAAAGTTTAATGGCAAAAACAATTTCGAGATCTGGAAGGTTAAGATGCACGATCTGCTCGTGCAACAAGGCGTGGTGAAGGCGTTTTTGGGAAAAGCAAAACAACCCGTGTCCATAACAGACGAAGACTGGGATGAGATGGATGCGAGAGCACTGAGTGCCATACGCCTGTGTTTGGACGACGATGTATTGTTCAACATTGTTACAGAGAAGACAACAACCGGTTTGTGGTCAAAGCTGGAAAGCTTGTACATGACGAAATCCTTGACAAACAGAATCTTTCTGAAAAGACAATTGTATAGTTTGCGCATGAAGGAAGGTACGACAATTGTTGATCATCTAAATACTTTCAATACTGTTCATTTAGGTTTCTGTGGTGAGAAATATGTTCAGAGTTTGTCGGAAAAACCACAGTGTTAATGACAGCATGTTGCCGACGTTTCGGATCCATAACAGGATCCATCATCAGGACAAAAAAGTCTGAGAAAAATAGTAAGAGAGGAGCCTTTATTAAATAGTGATGAGGCGGGTGAAAAAACTACGGTTGGCTGAGTGAAACCCTCGTTTTTAGGAGAAATTTA
>SNQJ01S0061693.1:59838-90219 GCA_010110895.2 Picea sitchensis | reverse complement strand
TTTAGCAACACTTTGCGGGCAAAACTCCGTTGTGATTTTAATCGTCAACATACTTCTTATAATAAAAATAGAAAATATTTGAAATAGGACAACAATGTGTAGAATATGATGAACTTCGTTGGTATTCCCCTCCATCTCTTTGTTTGCTGGCAGAAACACTTCTTTTCCTCATTCCTTTAGGCTGGGCACACCCGTCGTCTGGTCTTCTTAATAATTCAACATAATATATTAGTCATTGTAGTTTTATTTCCATCTATCCCTCCATCTATGTTTAGTAATGCAATGACATTTTCTTACCTTCTCACAATTGTGCTTTCTTTTCCATGCTCAATCCATTGGTTGCATATATATAAAAATTCCACCACTAACTTTGATGGTGCAATTGTTTCATTTACCTCGAAAGTGTATAATTTCTTTCTACTTGAGGTAGCCTTTCTTAGATTCTTTTCACTTCTTGAGCTAAGGCTTGGAATTGTGAACTTGGGTTAACTAGCCATTTATTTATTTTAAGAAGGTCAATTTGTCTCATTTCCTGGATGGTTTTCAAAGTTTCCTCTTTTCTCTTTCTGAAGTTTTACTGGTTCATTTCGATATCGATTTGACCCAAGTCCTCTTCAATACTGCTTCCCTCAAAATCAATCAGTCTCTTTCCTAATGACGATAATGCTTATTGGCAAGTGTCCTTTACTTCCCTGGATAATCTCTTTCTCTTTGCCAAATTTGTTTCCCACACCTTTAGGGCCATATCACCTCTTATTTGTTCAGAAGGGGAAAGCCGAGGAAAATTAGAGATACTATTTTTTTGTGCCAATACGATGGCTTCTTGAAATTTAGCTTGAGCTAAGTGAGATTCTCTTTCCTTGATATAGACCTCCTTTAGAGCAAGGTGTATTCCCTGATAGCACTTCTAGATGGCATCAATCTTCATAAAAAGATCCTACTGAACTATTTCCAGTTTTGCATTTATTTCCAATGCTTGAATTTGTAAGGTCGGAATGTCTATCGAGGCACCTTCGGTCACCTTCAACCTATCTTCCAGTTGTCTTATAAATTCATCACATTGCGTGATTAGACCCTGGTTGGCTTGTGAATTTTGATGGAGCTCCTCGAGGTTAGCCTGCCACTATTGGATTTGATGTCGGTCATGAGATCTGACTTGGTCAAAGTATTGACTCATATTATTCCTTACAGTATGTTCCATGGCCAGTAATTGATCTTGCAACTGCCCCACCAACAAGCTTTTATTTTTTAGTTTCTCTACCAAATTATCCACAGAGCATTGATTTGTAGTGGGAAAGGCTCCCAATGAACCTGCAAATTCCTTCGCGAATTCTGAATCATCACAATCATTTCTGTCATACAACATCCTCTACCTTTTGGTTATTACTCTATCCTTCTAGTGTGATTCTCTTTTGATGATGGCCCTCTATTTCTTTCTAAAGAAGAAATCCGAAGGGGGCATATCTTCGGACGAGATTGGGGTAAGATCACTCACAAAAATGATTTCAAAACTAGGATTTCCGAAGCTATACTATAGAGGTGTCAATGATGTAATATGAGTACCAATCTATGTAGACTATTGTTTCTCTACTGTATTGGCAGTTGGTGTGGTTGGTGTCAAAGGAGATGCATAATGTCCTTGATTTAGGTAATATTTGAGGTGAGCCAGGGCCTAGGGATTTAGAAGCCTTGACAATGAGGCTTATAACTCTTGTGCCAAAACCTAGGAGCTCTTTGGGGTTTCCTCAATATTATGTTTACCAGAGTACCCGGGTTCAAAACCTGGAGCCATAGATTCATGTGTAGGAGGATCGACTATCGACTCTCCTTGTAGTATTTTTGGCAAATTGTTTCTCTTGTGTCTTTGGAAACTAAGGAAATTATCTTGTTGATCTAGGGATAGGGTTTTGAATCTATCTTGTACCTCCTCATAAGACCCATCTCCCCTAAATATGTCGTCATATGGGGATTTTTCATTCACATATCTTTTCATGTTGAATTGAGTTAGGTGGTTCTCCACAATTTTGTGTGGGTTGTGCCTTTTGAATTCGATGTCAACCAATTTGACATCTTCCAAGGATGCAGCCTCCACTTTGGAGTGATCGAAATCCAATAGTGAAAACATGCTAACCTGGATAGGGAAAGTTGGCCATACTTTTTTCTAGGTTGCCTTCAGCTCTTTGTTCATGCCTCCTGTTACCGTATGGTAAGCTACTTCCCTACACACCAGCCCACCTGGTAAAAATTGCGGGAGAGAATGGGGAGGAACTAAGCATTCAAAAACCATGATATAAGATAATTTTTCTTCAATGAACCAATATGCTAGTTTGCCTAGATTTCCCATAATCCTGTCTGAAATCCGAGGAGGTGGACGACCATAAAGGGCTACATGAACATAAATTACTACATGGTTACATATTTCATAAAATAAATCTTTGGCTTGGTCCTCCCACAACTTGGAATGATATAAGTAAATGGGTTCCGCATTGGTCGGGGTCCAACTCCAATTCGTGAGTGGGAAAGGAGTCATGAAACAAATGACATCCATGACATATGCAGACATATAGAAAGGGGCAGGCTGCCCCTTTGATTTCTCCATTTTGTATTTAGTAATTTCTTTGGCCAAGTTTTTTGACAACATTTTGGCCACGTTAAAAGTGTATCCCTCGACCACCTTGTGCATGATAGATACCCATTCCACCGAAATATGAGTAGGAATCTTATTCCTGAACAATCTAAATATCATCATGGCTACGCAAATCATGTGAACATCCAACGATGTTGTGGCATACATACCATGAGCATCAGCCCTGAACTTCTCTGGGTGTCCCCACCAAGACCTGATTATATCGGGATAACTCTTTTCGTATTGTATGCACTCCTTTTTCTCAAAATCCAACATAAATATAACATTGTAATTATACTTAGGATTGGGATATAGCTTATACATTACTTGGAGGTGTTCTAGCCAGAAAAGAACCAACGAAAACCTTCTAGTGGTTGATGATGCTCCTAGTTTGGACGTCGATGTTTTCCAAGGCCCAGCTTATCATATCGTTATACAACATGAGTCTCGACCGCGCAACTATCCTATGTAGATTTGATTGCGATATATTTATGAGTTTAGCTTGATGAGTATCGTCTTCTTCATCACCAGAATGTTTTGGACAATTTATGATCTCATGTTCCAGAACCTCAGACATGTGTGTCCAAGATTTAACAGAGTCTATGGCTCGCAGTGTAGCTTCCGACAGAACATCCACATTTGGATTTGAGCCCTCACCATTCAGATCAGGCTTCTTAATCATCTTTCCTGGTGCCATAATATCAAGATAACATAATGAGGTTACCTATTGCAGAGGAATTGCGTGAGCTTCTTAATCAGATAAAACTCGCTACTTTGCGGAGGGTGAAAATGAATTCAAAATCGAAGTGTTTTTATTCACATCAGATGCATTGATTCTAGTATATCTTTACTGACGGAAAATTTATTAACTTTAATGGAAAATTCTACCTAGCGATCTGCAATCTACATTTGAATCATTATCGTTAATTAGTCATAAATGCCATTAATATTCAGTTTTTCATGTTCGAGAGTTTTATATGAGACCGAGTGAGAATTTCCCAAATCCTGAATCTGTGAAGGTTAATCCCTAGATAATCACTTTTAAAACCTTAATTAATCATGTTTAAAAAGGGTGTGTTAACTTCAACTGTTTCGAGGGTTCAGACGTTGGGAACTTTAAATGTAGCTCAAGGGGAAATCCCCGAAACCTAAAATTGCGAAGTGATTAATTATCCGGTAATCGATTTCAAGTCTTAATTAATCATATTCAACTTTAAGTGTTTTAGAAATTTGGACTTCGGATATTTTGGGATACGATAAAGGATAAATGTTCGAACCCTGAAGTGCGAAGTCATTAATTGTCTCTTGACCATGATCTAAATAATTAATTAGAGTTAATACTTCGACATTTTTGTGCTTCGGTGATTTGCGAATTAGTTCTTTGTTATATTTCTAAAGGGTCATCTCTCATAGTGACGTGTCGTAGATGATGTCATTCTAGATGATGTGTCGAGAAAAGTGAGGTGCCACTTGTTACTTAGAATCGTATGAATGTTCAAATGAAATTGTCAGAAATGGGTGCCACATGTCAACTTAGGGAAGACTCAAAAGATACAAGTGTACTATGAATCGTGTCTTTTAAAGTTTTAGGAAAAGTGATGAATGGAAACTTTCGAGTTTCGGGGCTTTTATCGTTAAGATTTATATAAATGCTCGAAGCGCGGAGATCTGGAGCGACTTTTAGTGATTTAACTCTGTAATAATTAGGTGGCTCCAAAACTCTGGAGATATTAGGATCATTCGATAAAATAGAAAACTTCATCAACGATGGATATCATGCATGCCTTATTACTAATCAACCAGAAATGAATTTGATTTAAAATTCGAAAGTTGTTTTCTATGTTACCATTTTGGGAAAAAATATATTTTCATGAGGTGAAGAATATAAAGCTCAAAAGTTCAGAATTGTATGTGTTCCAACATAGGCTCCATCTGGGACCGTGTCTCCATTTGAGACATGGAAGAACAATAGACCAAGTGCCTTTATTGGGTAAATGGAGTAATTATTGTATTGATGGAAACACTATTTGGGAATTAATCATATAGAGAAAAATTGAACTTCGATCGAATCTCATAAAACCTTCAAAACACACCTAATTATTGATCTCAAGTTAGGCCATTAATAATTTCCCTTTCCTAAAACTGAGTTTGGATTTGCTTAAGATAATCAAAACAACTTTAACTGAAATATCAGACTTTGGTCGATTTCGTTCACATCAAGGTTAAGTGAATTTAACAATTTATTTAGGGAATCCCTTGTTGGTTTAGAATGTAAATATTATCGGAAAGAGAACTGGATACCAAATTATGTTATATACGTGTATGACAACCTTATAGATATCATAGATATTGCTTCACTGCCAGCGAGCCTGTTCAATACCCCGATGAAGTTATCTACATCTCCGATTGAATTTCCTTTCACCACTTCAACTCGCATTTTGTTGAGATGAGGGAAATCATTGCATGAATTTCCTTCATAATCTCTTTTTCGACAAAATGGGGGCAATCGAATTACGAATTTCCTTTCACCATTTGTCTTGGACTAGATGTGGGCAATCAGATTATGAATTTCCTTTCACCGTCTGTCTTATATTTTAATATTTTTGAAGTGGGGGAAATCAATTTGTATATATCATACAAGGGATGATATCTGCTTAAATTTCAACAACGAAGGTCTGTCAACAAATTTTTATTGTACTCTGAACTAATTTTCTCCCAGTCTTCAATACACCTTCGCCTATAGGGAAGATTTATGAGAATTTTGATTTTTTAGGGATTGACCTTGAGTGAATTAATCAATTTAAAATATGATAAAATAGCTAAATTTATCAGGATTATCCTAGACATACTTTCTTTCAGTTAAAATCAGAGGAACCATAAAGATTTTCGCCTAATCTCGTTTTGAAGGTATGTTTTTAAGTTTTCAGAGTCAAGGTGAAAATATTTCTTTCTATGAAGACCAAGGGAGGGACAATAATATTTATAAGTGAATAAAATCCCGAGTATAGGAAAACTAAAACAGAACAAGGATTCGCCAGGGTTTGACGCGAAATAATTTTATTCCCACACAAGTTTGTTTATTGATTCTCAAACTTCCTTTCAAGCCCCTTTTTATTCTTATTTCCTTTTTCTTTTTATTTCATTCAGCTAAGGCTTCAGAATTAAGCTGTAATTTCATACTTCTCTGATCTTTGATCAGGTGACAATATTTACATGGATAAAACCTCGTTTATATCCGATAAGATCTCCTTAAAATTTAGATTGAACTATGAGTATAGGAGTTCATACCTCGGATTTCACTGATATTTTCAATAAAGCCAATCATTAATTCATCATCTATTTTAAAAGAAAACAAATGTTTTCAAAACTTAGTGTTGGATTTTGATACCTCCTCATCTCTCATCTGATAGTAAGTATTTTGCACGGGAACCAAATGGGAAAAATTAGAAAATTCCGCATAATAGAAAGGATATGCAGTACAAATATTTTATATTTGCTTCTATGATATCAAATAAGACTTGGTTTGTTTACAACAAAAGTAAAAATTGGGTAATTCACAAAAGGAAAATAAAACTACAAACAAAAAATAGAAAGCAAACGTCAATCTAAAACGGTATATACAATGGGAATTTGGAAAAATGATTATTGCATAAAAAGTTTCAAGTAACGCCTGTTGATAGGAGCATCAAGAATTTTTCCGTCGAGATTTTCCAATAAGAAAGAATTTTTCCCCTCAGCAGCTGCAATTCTGAATGGTATGAACCAGAGATGGTCAAACTTTATGTGTTTCCCTGCATCTTCTTTTCTAGCATCCCACTTTAAAACTATATCTTTAGGAAGAAACTCCCTATCTTTAGCCTTTTTATCGAAAAGGGCCTTCATATTATCTTGGTACTTCTGAATTTTGTCATGTACTTCGGCCCTATTTTGCTGGACTTTGATTATTTGATTTTCCTTCTTGTAATGTCATTTGGCTCTTCATTTGCATCTTGCCAGAGCTTCATCGCAGGATGAGTGATATTGATAGGAAGGACGATGTCAATACCATAAACCATTTGAAAAGGAGACATACCTATTGATTTCTTGGTGCTGATTCAATTCACCCATAAGGCGTATTTCAAGTGAACGTGCCAAGCCTTCTTATTTTCTATCAACACCTTTTTTATTATAGTCATCAGACTCTTGTTGGATGATTCGGCCAACCCATTCCCCTAAGGATAGTAGGTTGTGGAATGTCCTAACACAATGTTGTATTTTTGGAAGAAATGGACCATCACCATAGATTTGAAAGATTGGGCATTGCGAGTGACTATTTTTTTAGGAAAACCAAATCTCGATAGGATGTTCTCTTCCAAGAAATTTATTACTACCAAATTCATAACATTTTGAGTTGGAATGGCTTCGACCCACTTCATGAAGTAATCGGTAGCGGTTAAAATCCATTTATGTTGGGCACTTGACCGCGGATGGATTTCTCCAATGAAATATACACCCCATTGTTGAAAGGGAGCTTCTTCTTTGACCGGGATTAAAGGTAGTGTAAGGATATTTTTCTTACTAGAGAATAGTTGGAAAGCGTTGCAGGCTCTGACCTTGGAATTTACATCAGTAAATAATTTTGGCAAATGATATCCAACACTTAAAATCTTGTAGGTCGTTACCCTCCAGTCGTGATGTCCTCCAAATACTCCTTCATGAAATTCATTTATGACTCCTTCTGTTTCATATTCTGATAAGAAACTTAAAAAGAAACCTAGAGGATCCTTCTAGTATAGTTGGCCATCAACAATAAAATATTTAATTGCGTGCAACTTCAAAGTTCTCGCCTTGGATGAATTCATGTCATTTAGGTACTGAAGGGTAAGGAGGTATGAAACAATATCGCGATACCAAGAAGAGGAAGAAAACTTATCTTCGATATGGATTGTAATGGTTTGATCATAAATTTATTCAATATCTGGGATCTATCCGTGTGATTCCAGGTGGTTTATCCTGAGCGCTTTGAAATTTGATTCTTATTAAAAAAAAATCTAGGCCCTGACCTTTGACTAGCTTGGTCGGTTTCATTTCTAAATCAAACTCTTGAATTTTATCCAACCACTGACCTCTTTTTCCGTCACTGTCTGGTTGGACCAAGATGTCTTTGACAACACTTATTGGCATGTAAGCGATTATTTTGGAATGCAACACATATGTTCTGAAATCTTTGAGAGATTTCACCATTGCATAAGCTTGTTTTTCAAGTATATCATATTTTAATTCTCCATCCCTGAGAATTTTACTGAAAAAGACTATCGGTTGCTCAAAACCTTCTTCATTCTTTTGCATGAGAACCACTGCGATAGTATGTTCAGAAGCAAAAGAGAAGATCAATAATTCCTTGGTATAGTCTAGACTGGCTAATGCTGGTGCTTCACTTATATCTTTCTTGACTCACTTGAATGATGCTTTAGCTTCGACATTCCATTTCACTTCATTCTCTTTCTTCAACATATCTATAATCAATTTAATTATTTCAGCAAAATTGGGAATGAATCTTGTCAAAACGTTGATCTTTCCTAAAAAAGATTGAATTTCTTTTTTGTTCCTAGGAATATTAATTGTGTCTATAGCCTTGACTCACTTAGGATCAAACTTGATTCCTTCCTTTGACACTATATGACCCAAGAGATTACCTTCTTGCATAGTGAAGTGTGATTTCTTAGGATTAAGAGACAAACCAAATTTTCTGCATTTATCAAAAGTTTGTTTGAGGTGAACTAGATGTTTTGCATCATATTTGGAAAAAAATGTTAGATAATCTAAGTAAATAACAAAAAATTTGTCTCTCTCACCAATGAAATCTATATCTATCTCTCTCTGGAAAGTATCCCCTACGTTCATCAAACTAAATGGCATTTTATCGTACATGAAAGTTCCCCACGGAGTGATAAACATAGTATTTTTTTTGTCATCTTCATAGACAATAATTTGATTGTATTCTGAAAGACCATCAATCATGGAAATTATGTTATCTCCAACTACCTTTTTAGGACATGATCGATTTTTGGTAATGGGTATTTGTCTTTGAGGGATGACCAATTAAAATTTTGAAATCTACACAAAGTGTTATTTCTCCATTTTTCTTCCTGACATGTACCAAATTTGCTACCTATTCGAAATACCTGAGTGGAACAATAATCTTTGCTTCAAGAAGCTTCTTGACTTCCCTTTCTATCACTGGAAAGAGGGTAGGATTTATCTTTCTAAGTTTCTTCCTGAAAGGTTTGATACCATGCTTCAAAGGAATCTTATGTTCAATTACATAGGTATCGTAAGTTTTTAGATCAAACTCAGCATACTTACTCTTCATTTGGGCTGGAAGGTATTTAGATATCTTGACCAGTTTAGGATTTTCTAAGTTCCTATTTTACAGTCTTCAACCTCTTAGGGCTGAGGTCGTAAGGTAGATTTTAAAAGTATGTCATCATGGCCAAATAACATTTCTAAGGGGATCAAACCTCTAGGGATCTGATTGTTCTTAAGCACAAGAATACGGTGATTTGTGATCTTATCCTGGAACTTTTCAGGGTCTTCACCTTCCTGCATGACCCAAATAGGATCGTTTTGGTTTTCCTGATCTATGTGAATCTTAGAGAACTCGTCGACCATTTCAAGGAACTTTTTAATTTGTTCATCGTCTTCAAAGACTTGCCATTGCTGAACATTATTTGGGATCGAAGGTATGTGTCTCATTTTGATTTGATATTTCAGTTTTAGGATAGTAGGTAGTAAAAACATCGCAGATTCTTTGGCTAAAGAGTTGCCTTGATGATTTTCCATTCTGGGGATAGAGTGGATATTAAAAGATGAGAAGAAATTCTCTATCAAATCCCAGGCGCAATTTTTGTATGACCTCATCCTTGGATGCTTAGCTTGATACTGTTTCTTTATTTGTTTCACAATAAGATCTGCATCACCATAAACTATTATATGTTCAATTTTTAACTTTCTAGTAGCCTCTAGTCCTAAGACTAGAGCTTCATACTCACAAACATTATTTGTATAATCAATCTCCCACTGTAATCTATATTAAAAAGGGATAACGTACTCATCTCCTGGTGCTACAAATAACACTCTAGCCCCTTCTCCTTTGCAGGACAAAGCGCCATCAATTTTTTTTTTCCATACTCCTTCTGACGCAACCGCACTCCTCGGAGCACGTCTGCTTCCACAGGATCTTCTCCAAAATTGCGTCCCGAAGAACTCCAAGGCTCTTCTATTTCCCTATCGGGAAATATACACCCACAGATTCTCTTCTCCTGCATGATCCCCCTTCCTTGACTTATCGGAGGATCGGAACTCGGGGCTTCACAAGTTCTCTGTTGATCACTGGGCTCTCAAATCCCCGAGACCCGATGGCTTTAGTCAATGTTGACTTTCTCTCACCTTATCAGGATTTCTGCTCTATCACGATTTCGCAACTCCTGATGTCAAACACTTCACCTTACCGACTCCCGACTCGCGATATGCCGAAACTCCGACACATGCGTGAACTGTCTCTTCGACTCCCCATCACTTCTATCGGGATATCGGGCTTCACGGGATCATGAATCTGGATGTCTATGGATTGCACTTCTCGTCGCGAAACCCCAATGACTTATGCCACATGTCCTCCACTATCTCCCGCTGTGGCCCACACAACTCACCCGTCGGAATATCGCGTTTCACGACTCCGAGCTACAAGAATACTCTGCCTTTGAAAACCCCGATTCTCTGAACCCCGACTTTCTTGGATCTCCCAACACACGTCCTCAACAATGAACGGTTCAAGGCTCGTCGGGATATCGCGTATCATGATATCATGGTTCTTGTTGCACAATTTTGGATCTTCGACTCACGAATCCCCGATACACGATACCACGCGTAGATCTGACGGCTCCTATGGCACGGATCGATGGCTCTGCTCCCCTCCTAAGCTTCGGACCTCTTCCACGCTTACACTGTAACCTCCCTACACCTCCGTGATATCCAACAGTCCACAGAACTTCGCGAAACCTCCCCAAAGGATTTCGACCGTCCACTCTTCCTCTGATGATTTTGCGAAATGAAGAAGTGTCTCCCCACGAGAATCGTTCGCTCGCTCGCCAACCTGCGACGCTTCTCCCAGACTTTCCACGACAGCTTCCCTGCACTTATCCCTTAGTGAATTTGAAGGCCTATTCCTCCTAAGCTTTTCCACGACTTCAGTCTTCAGAAAGAAACTTTGCACGCACTCCTTTTGGCAAATCTTCAACAACGCTTAAGTGTTGAAGGTACTCGACTCTGCGCACTCCTGCAGCAGCAGTCTTCCAATACTCTGCTCAGAATCGCAACTCTGAGACTTATATTGGCCTGCGCCCTCCTTGCATGACACTGGGCCTAACCGCACCTTCTGGGTGAATGAGAACAAAAGTTATCTCTAATTGAACCCTGCTGTCAACGCAGTCCTTGCGGACGAATTCGACTGCACTCCTTGCAGGAATTCTCTGGCTCAAATTAGAGAAACAATTGAAACTAATTCCTTGTTCCCTCCAGACTTCAATTCAACCATGAAATCACATACATAGCATATAAAAGAAAATGTATAACATGAAGCAAACATTCATGAGCATAACATCAATACACAGAGAAACAACACAAACCATGAATTTGAATCAAAGCTTTCTTCTATTAATTCAAATGTTTTTACATGGGTGTTCTTCATACACTATTCTCTGCTTGATCTTCTGCTTCTTCTGAATGCTCCTGAATTGATAATGTTACAATGATACAATGAGGGTGTCTATATCCATTTTTCCTCTTGGAATCTAGGCTATCAAATCTAGAATTAAATTCCTATCTAATTGCATTAAATCTATTAAATTCCGACTATCTACCTAAAGGACGAGAGGTTAAAGGCTCAAGGTCCATTACAATACATAAAGGCGCTTCTTCATAAATGACTCATTTAAGATTTGTGCAACAATCCCAAAGCATTTTCAAAATTTGTGTTGGCTTGTCCAGTTGTCTTCCGCTCCACGTTGGCTCGCTTGATGTGCTGGCGATGCTCCTGCATCATACTCCTCGGCTTGAAAACTTTCATGGGCTCCTATCCATGAGCTCCTGCACAATATTTCCATGCCTCTGTATCTCTGTTTCACTCTCCTAGCTGGCATCTTCTACTGGGTGGCCCTTCCACTTAACCAGATACTCGAAGTATTCTTTCCTTCGGGTCTTCTTACCCGCTCTCTTGTCCAGTATGCATTCCATCTGTGGCTTTTCTGCAACTGGAAATTGTTTCACCCACTAGATCATTGGTTCCTCAGTTCCAGTCTCTGCTTCTCCAGCCTTGTATGGGTATAGATCTGCAATATTGAATATCAAATCTATTCCGATGCCATCCAACAATTCAATCTCATAAGCATTTTCTCTGAATTTCTTCAGGACTCTACATGGCCCAATTTTCTTCATTTTCAACTTATTGTATGTTCCCCTTGGAAACCTTTCCTTCCTCAAATGTGACAGGACTAGATCACCAACTTCAAACTGAAGTTGTCTCCGATGCTCATCTACTCTGCGCTTATATTCCTGGTTTGATTTCAACAGTCGCTCCTTCACCCTGCTGTGAAGTTCTTTCATCGCCTCAGTGAATTCCTCTGCACTAGCGCTGCTAGTAGCAGTCTGTTATGAATCCCTCAGTTCAGAAACTCCTCTCAGCTGCATACCATATATGATCTGAAATGGACTTCGGTACGTGCTTCGATTCACTGAGTCATTGTATGCGAACTCTGCCTGTGGCAATATGTGATCCCAACTGATGTGGTGTTCTATCAGCAAGTCTCCCAGACTTCTGTTGACCACTTCTGTTTGTCCATCCGCCTGAGGATGATAAGAAAAACTAAACATCAAGTTAGTCCCCAACTTCTTCCATAGCGTCCTCCAGAAATGTCCTATGAATTTTGTGTCTCTGTCCGAAACTATATTTTTCGGCAATCCATGAAGTCGAACGATTTCTTTGAAAAACAAATTTGCGATGTGAGTCGCATCGCTGGTTTTCTGGCATGGGATAAAATGTGCCATTTTAGAAAACCTGTCCACCACCACAAAGATGGAATCAACACCTCTTTGTGTCCTTGGCAAACCCAATACAAAATCCATACTTATCGCCTCCCATGGCCTCTCTGGTATGGGCAATGGCTGATAAAAACCCGCATTCTTCTTTTTCCCCTTCGAATGATGGAAGATTCTGCATCTCTCAATGAACCTCTTGACATATTCTCGCATTCCTAGCCAAAAATATGATTCATTCAGCTTCGCGAATGTTTTGTCATGGCCAAAATGTCCTGCTAAGCCTCCACTGTGTTTCTCTTTTAACAAGTTCTCCCTCATGGAGCATTTTGGAATACACAGTTGATTGCCTCTGAACAACAATCCCTCCTGGATCATATAATCTATCCAAGGACTTCGATCTCTGAGAACTGGATTCTCAGCTGCTTCATACGCTTCTGCAAAATCTGCATCACCTGTGTACATGTCCCTGAGATTTTCAAAACCCAATGTTTTGACTCTGAATTCCTGCAGCAACAAACACTTCCTGCTCAAAACATCAGCCACTTTGTTAGCAGTAATCGAAATATGTTTAATCACAAACGTGAAATTCTGCATATACTCTACCCATTTTGCATGCTTCTGATTCAACTTCTCATGTTGAGTCACAAACTGCAATGCATGATTGTCACTATACAAAACAAATTCCTTCGGGATCAAGTAATGCCTCCACTTCTTCAGTGCCTGTATGATAGCATAAAATTCTTTATCATACGTGGAGTATTTCAGCTTCACCTCATCCAATTTCTCGCTGAAATATGCAACTGGTCTGTCTTCCTGACTCAAGACCGCTCCTATGGAAAATCCACTTGCATCACATTTCACCTGAAATGTCTTCTGGAAATCCGGCAACACCAATACTGGTTGTTCTGTGATCTTCCGCTTCAACAGATTGAAGCTCTTCTCAGCCTCTGTTATCTAGTGAAAAGATTTATGCCTTTTCTTCACTGTATCCATCATTGCTGCGCCAATTCCACTGAAATTCCTGATGAATTTTCAGTAGAAACTAGCCAAACCATGAAAACTCCTCACCTCAAAAATATTTCTCGGTGATGGCCAGTTCTTGATCACTTCCACCTTATCCGGATCCATCCTCAACTCATTCGCTGAAATAACAAAACCCAAGTAAATGAGCTCTGTCTTCATGAATGAAGATTTCCTCATGTTTATCAACACTTCTCCTACTGTAGCTTCCTCATCACTATAGCCAAATGCTTCAGATGTTCAGCCTTTGATTTACTGTAAATCAGTATATCATCCAGATATACAATGACGAACTTCCCGATGAACTCCCTCAGGACTTCATTCATCAACCTCATAAAGGTACTAGGTGCATTTGTTAAACCAAATGGCATGACTAGCCATTCATACAAACCTTCGTTTGTCTTGAATGTTGTTTTCCACTCATCGCCTTCCCTCATGCGAATCTGGTGGTATCTGCTTTTCAAATCAATCTTTGAAAAATATTCTTCCCTGCTCAGGCAATCCATCAGATCATCCATTCTCGGCAATGGAAACCTGTACCTGATGGTTATCTTGTTGATGGCTCTTGAGTCAGTACACATTCTCCATCCTCCATATTTCTTTGGACTGAGTACTGTCGGAACAACACATGGGCTCAAACTTTCCCTGACCAATCCTTTGTCCAACAACTCCTGGACCTGCTTCTTCACCTCTTCATTCTCTTGCGGCGTCAACCTGTACATGGCTTTGTTCGGCAAACTAGCTCCTGGTATGAGGTCTATGTGATGAATCACACTCCTCATCGGTGGCAACAAACGAGGTAATTCATCCACCATGATGTCAGCGAACTCTTCCAGCAGTTCCTGAACTTCATCCGGTAGATCATCCACTCTTGTGCTAGTCAGAACAATCCTCGGTTTCCTGACTACAAAGAATTGTGGATCTTCTTTCTTCTTCACCTTTGTAAGAAGTTCCTTCCCACTCATGAGAAGTACTATGTTGCTTACTTCTGGCTTCACTTCTTTATCCTTTATTGGAAGCAACATATGGGTTCTCCCATTCTTCTCCAGGGTATATGTGTTCATCCTCCCATCATGAATCACATTTCTGTCATATTGCCATGGTCTACCCAACAATAAATGACATACATCCATAGGAATGACATCACAGAGTACTTTATCATTATATCCACCTATTTTGAATTCAACCAAGCATTGTTTAGTAACAGTTACCTGGTGTCCTTTTTGTAGCCATGAAACTTTGTATGGGCTTGGGTGATCAGTCATTTCCAGCTACAGCTTCTCTACCATTTCTGTAGATACGAGGTTATCCGTGCTACCACTGTCTACAATGACCTTGCATACCCTAATCTTGGTTTTGCAAGCTGTTCTGAAAAGTCTGGTCCTTTGAGATGGGTCCTCCACCTCCTTCCCGGGTGTTAAGAGAACTTTACGCATCATCAGTGACCTTCCACCTTCTGTGTCCTCGGCCTCAACGTCCTGCTTCTGCGCTTCGATGATGTGAGCTTCTCCAATATCCCTCTTCTTCTCTGGACACTCAAATGACCTGTGCCCATTCTTCCCACATGTGAAACATGTGATTACTCCTCCTCGACCTCTTCCTCTTCCTCTGGTATGAGGAAAAGTGTTTGCGTCAGCATAATCTCCCCTCTGCTCTGTATGTTGTCCTCTCTGTTTTGGGCGGCATGATGAATTTCTTCTTCTCTGCTACAGAAAGCAAAGAGATATTCCCAATCTAATACCAAACCTGATGCAACTGCACTCCTCAGAGAACGTCCGCTTCCACAGGATATTCTCCAAAATTACGTCCCGAAGAACTCCAAGGCTCTTCTATTTCCCTATCGGGAAATATACACCCTCTTCTCCTGCGCGATCCCCCTTCCTTGACTTATCGGAGGATCAGAACTCATGGCTTCGCAAGTTCTCTGTTGATCACTCGGCTCTCAAATCCCCGAGACCCAATGGCTTTAGTCAACGCTGAATTTCTCTCACCTTATCAAGATTTCACAACTCCCGATGTCAAACACTTCACCTTACCGACTCCCGACTTGCGATATGCCAAAAATCTGACACACGCATGAACTGTCTCTTCGACTCCCCGTCACTTCTATCGAGATATCAGACTTCATGGGATAAAAAATCCGGATGTCGATGGATCGCACTTCTTGCCACGAAACCCCGATGATTTATGCCACCTGTCCTCCACTATATCCCGTTGTGGCCCACACAACTCTCCTGTCGGAATATCGCGTTTCATGACTCCGAGCTGCAAGAATACTCTGCCTTTGAAAACCCTGTTTCTTCGAACCCCAACTTTCTTGGATCTCCCGACATGCGTCCTCAACAATGAACAGTTCAGGGCTCGTCGGGATATCACGTATCGCGATATCGCGGTTCTTGTTGCACAATTTTGGAGCTTCGACTCATGAATCCCCGATACACGATACCACGCGTAGATCCGACGGCTCCTATGGCACGGATCGATGGCTCTGCTCCCCTCCTGAGCTTCAGACCTCTTCCATGCTTACACTGTAACCTCCCTGCACCTCCGTGAGATCCAATAGTCCATGGAACTTCGTGAAACCTCCCCAAAGGATTTCGACCGTCCACTCTTCCTTTGATGATTCTGCGAAATGAAGAAGTGTCTCCCCACGAGAATCATTCACCTGCTTGCCAACCTGCGATGCTTCTCCTAGAATTTCCACGACAGCTTCCCTGCACTTATCCCTTAGTGAATTTGAAGGCCTATTCCTCCTGAGCTTTTCCACGACTTCAGTCTTTAGAAAGAAACTTTGCACGCACTCCTTGCGGCAAATCTTCAACAATGCTTAAGTGTTGAAGGCACTCGACTCTGCGCACTCCTGCAGCAACAGTCTTCCAATACTCTGCTCAGAATCGCAACTCTGAGACTTAGCTTGGCTTGCGCCCTCCTTGCAAGACATTGGGCCTAACTTCACCTTCTGGGTGAATGAGAACAAAAGTTATCTCTAATTGAACCCTGCTGTCAACGCAGTCCTTGCAGACGAATTCGATTGCACTCCTTGTAGGAATTCTCTGGCTCAAATTAGAGAAACAATTCCTTATTCCCTCCAGACTTCAATTCAACCATGAAATCACATACACAGCATATAAAAGCAAATGTATAACAGGAAGCAAAAATTCATGAGCATAACATCAATACACAGAGAAACAACACAAACCATGAATTTGAATCAAAGCTTTCTTCTATTAATTCAAATGTCTGTACATGGGTGTTGTTCATACACTATTCTCTTCTTGCTCTTATACTTCTTCTGAATGCTCCTGAATTGATAATGTTACAATGATACAATGAGAGTGTCTATATCCGTTTTCCCTCTTGGAATCTAGGCTATCAAATCTAGAATTAAATTCCTATCTAACTGCATTAAATCTATTAAATGTCGACTATCTACCTAAAGGACGAGAGCTTAAAGGCTCAAGGTCCATTACAATGCATAAAGGTGCTTCTTCATAAATGACTCATTTAAGATATGCGCAATAGTCCCAAAGCATTTTCAAAATTTGTGCTGGCTTGTCCAACTGTCTTCCGCTCCGTGCTGGCTTGCTTGATGTGCTGGCAATGCTCCTGCATCACCTTCTCTACTATTTACACTTTTCTTTGTTTTTTCCACTTTTTTATTTTCTTCTTCTGTACATTCTTCCAAATCATCATCTATCGATATCATACAATTTCCTAAGTCCTGATCAGCAACATAGACTGGGTAATTGTTTTGATTTTGAGGGTCACTTACCATATACGCCAGTCTTGTTTCTCTTTATAGTCGCTTGAATTGTCCACCGAAAATTGGGATTGTAGCATAATTCATGTCCAACTGAAGTGATGCTCCCAATTTTGCACCCTAAGACCTAGATAGAAGCATGTCGTACTTGTAAGGGACGTCAGCAACAACTACATCCATAAACATATTTTTTACAGGAATCTGTGCAAGATTTACTACCAAATCTTTGATCATGCCTAGACACTTAACTTTTCTAGAATCAAACGAATACAAGTCTTGATAAGGTCTAGTAATATAGAGGCCTAATTTATCCATGATAAATTTAGGCATTAAATTATGGGAAGCCCCAGAATCTAACATGTAGTTGTGGAGTAAATGGTCATGCATTGTTAGTGTAACATAAAAAGGAGCGACCAAATCCCTATTGTTTTCAATATGTGGACTGAACATGATCATAGGTCTTTCATCCTGCAGATTAATTACATTTGCATGACATTTAGCATTAGAAAATTTTATCATTTTAGAAATTTTCTTTTTATAGATCAGATTTTTTGCAAGCTCAATCAGAGGCACGGGGATTTTATTTTTATTAAGTTTATTTTCTAAATCGAAACCCCTGATTTCTTTTTCGGTTTCTCTGGTTGGAACTTGTTCTTTTGTATTTTCTAGTTTTTTAGTTTGTGTTGCTCTTGTTTCAACTGGTTTTGTTCGAGCAAATTGTGTTTCAACTAGCGGTTTAGCAACAACTGCCTCATTTGTTTTATTTCATGACAACATATTCTTCGGTGGAACATTCATGGGATTTTTTTCTCTGGGCCTTAAATCATACTTTTGTTGGAGTTCGACCATTATAGAGTCGACGAGTCCTTGATAGGAGGATTCTCCCAGATTGTTAATACTTTCCTCATTATTAAACATGGGTTCCAAGTCTAAAGACTTTTCATAATCCTGTCTAGTTAGATGAGGCTCTAGATTTTCATCTCTAAGGCTATTTAGATACTCTTCTAACTCCTCATAATTTTTCATGTCATCCCTCTGCATAAAATTTTCAGTTTTAAATGGGGCTTGGATCTTTTAAACTTCATTTTTTACCTGTCTTTGTTGTATCTGAGGTTTAGGATTTATTTTGAACTGGTTTCTAACATAAGTATCAGGTTTGGCCTAATCCAACTCCATCCTGTATATCTTGTTTGATAAATCTTTGATTATCTTGGCCATCTCATCCATTTTCTCTTCTACGGACTTCCCAGATTCAGATGGTCTTGCTTGTTCTTTGAAATGCCTAGGTTCTTTGGTTCCCATCTCGAACTTAGTTTTTAATTTCTTGGATGCCATCATATTAGATTCAATTTCTATGGAATCATCTTGTATTCCCACTAGAGTGGAATATCGTCTCTCTCTTAAGAGGAGAGAAAAGTCAGGTTCAAAGGCCCCTACAAAAGTTACCTTTGCAACAGGTTGAGAGGGTTTGAATTTAGCTGGGATTTTGTGGTACAGTTTGTTGAACCTCTGAGTAAATTCAAGAACTGATTCAGAATTATTTTTTCGTAAATCCCTGAATTCAGTCAAATAATAGAGATGGTCCTTATTCTCTCCCCATTATCATAGGAAGTCATTTTCTAGATCATCATATGACCTTATGGAACCTGTCGGGAGTCCTCAAAACCAGGTTCTCACTTGTCCTTAAAAGGTTTGTACTAACAACCTTGAGTAGACATCTTTGTGTTCGATGCCAAGGATATCAACAAACTGGTTGAAAAAGACTATGTGTTCAGTTGTGGTTAAATCCCCTTCTCCCATGAATTTTGGTAGGCTTTTCATATAATTTTTGGGAAAATTATGAAGGACGACAGGAAGGACCAAGGGAGCGTATCTGGCGGCTACCTTGGAAAATATTCTAGGGGGTGGAGCTTTCCCTTGACCTTTTCCACTTGCTCCTCCACCTCCGACGCCACTATTGACGCCACCTCCTCCAGCAACATCCCTTGGAAGTCTAGGAGATGAAATTCAGGAATTAAAGAGGGGATTTTCAAAAACTTCAAGGGACTGAAGTGGTGACCTTTTGAATACTTTGGGATGTGGCGAAGGAATTTTCGAAAAAAGGTCGTTAGGAGATGAAAAATCTAGAAGAGGAGGAAAAGGGAAATGTGGACTGGTTTCCTCAGATTTAAAAGATGTATATATAGGGGAACCGATAGGGGATGAATCAGGGTATAAAATATATTCTTTAGCGTTTCAGGAAACCGAAACCTTTACTTTGGGTAAGGATGGAATCGACAGGGTGTCAACGACAACGGGTATCGAAAGTGATCCTTTTTTTCTGATTAGTAGGAGCACCACTCAAGTCAATATCAACTTTTATCTCGGTAACACTTACCTATGGATTCTCAAGCTTGGCATGAGGTTTAGTAGTTGATGCCTCTGCATAGTGTACTTGTTTAAGATTCACTTCAGGGCTTAGTTCTTCAATTGGAACCTTAGAATTAACCTGTGTAACTTTGGGTTGATATACTTTACCTGCTGATGCAGTAGTTGATTTGAGGTATCCCTTTGGTTTATACAACCTTTCGGGATATGATACTAGTGTGGTCTTCTTATCATATGGATTCTTCGTTTTTATTCTTTCGACTGAATGTTAGTTTTATCAATGGTGGAGTTGCCAAGTAAAAGATAAAAATAAGCCTTATTTGTGTGTTCAATATGTGTTCACTATCAAAGATAGAAAATTTACCTTTTCGTTTTCCCAGGGAAAAATAACTTCATTTCTCCGTCCCCGACAATGGCACCAAACATATGTTGGTCCTGAGATTAAACTTAAGGTTCAAAGAGTAATGTCAAGCATCAAGAAGGTTTAAAGAGAATGTTTTTAAAGAGTTTTTTTTCTACCTTTAGTTATATGAGAAAAGATCCTTAAATGAAATTAACAATATGGCAGTACAGAGGTCGTATTTCATGTATGAGTCACAAATGAAATATCGAATGTTGTGAGAGAAAATTACAAAACTATTAGACAAAGCAAGGCATCAATTGCTAAAGAGTCTTGCCTTGTTGAAGTGGAAGAAAAATAGATAGTGCACCCTTGAACACAGTATAAAGTACAATAATTCACACAACTTGCAGGTTTTGTTTTACTCATAGTAAATACAGAGGAAAAATTTCTCACTTAACAAATTACTAATATAATATAATTACAGTAGTTGTGATAGAAAATTGCAATCAAGCATCTATCAAGGAATTGCATAAAGAAATGTTGAAATGTGGAAATACAGAAGAAACACATAACCCAAATTGAATAAAATTTGGAATCTCTATCTGCACTTGTATTAATACTAAAAAATGAGAGTTTTCTCTATTACATCTGGAAAGAAGAAGCCTCTAATAAATCTTGAATCTATGTATTTATACAAAACAGTCACAACTCAAAATGGTTGGAATTCTTATAATAAAAATAACAAATATTTGAAATAGGACAACAATGTGCATAATATGACGAGCTTCATTGGTATTCCCCTCCATCTCTTCATTTGTTGGCAAACATGCTTCCTTTTCTCATTCCTTTAGGCTGGAAACACCTGTCATCTGGTCTTCTTAATAAGTTGGCATAATATCTTAGTTGTTGTAGTTTTGTTTCCATCTGTCCCTTCAGCTATGTTCAGTAATGCAATGACATTTTCTTACCTGCTCACAACTATGCTTTCTTTTCCATGCTCAATTCTTTGGTTGCATCTATCTAAAAATTCCACCACCAACTTTCATGGCTTATTTGTTTCATTTACCTCGAAAGTGTATAATTTCCTTTCTACTTGAGGTAGCCTTTCTTGGATTATTTTCACTTCTTGAGCCAAGGACTGGAACTGTGAACTTGGGTTCACTAGACATTTATTTATTTTAAGAAGGTCAATCTGGCTCATTTCCTAGATGGCTTCCAAAGTTTCCTCTTTTCCCTTTCTGGAGTTTTGTTGGTTCATTTCGATATCAATTTTCCCTAGGGCCTCCGTAATAATGCTTCCCTCAAAATAAATCAGTCTATTTCCTAATGATGATAACGCTTCTTGGAAATCATCCTTTACTTCCCTAGATAATATCTTTCTCTCTACCAAATTAGTTTCCCACACCTTCAGGGCCATATCACCTCTTATTTGTTTAGAAGTGGAAAGCCGAGGAAAATCAGAGATACTATCTTTCTGTGCCAATACTATGGCTTCTTGAAATTTAGCTCGGGCTAAGCAAGATCCTCTTTCCTTGATATATACCTCCTTCAAAGAAAGGTCTATTGCCTGATGACACTTCTGGATGGCATCAAACTTCATAAAAATATCCTGCTGGACCATTTCTAGTTTTTCATTTATTTCCAATGCTTGAATTTGGAAGGTAGGAATTTCTATCGAAGCACCTTCAGTCACCTTCAACCTAGCTTGTAGTTGTCTTATAAATTCATCATGTTGCATGATTAGACCCTAGTTGTCCTGTGAATTTCGATGGAGATCCTTGAGGTTATCTTGCAGTTGTTGGATTTGTTGTCGGTCATGAGCTCTGGCTTGCTCAAAGTCTTGAATCATATTATTCCTTACAGTCTGTTCCATGGCCAGTAATTGATCTTGCAACTACCCCAGCAACAAGATTTTTTGTTATATTTGATCTGCCAAATTCTCCATAGACCAATGATTGCAAGTGGCAAAGGCTCCCAATGAACCTGCAACTTCCTTCGCAAATTCTGAATCATCGCAATCATTTTCATCATACAACATCCTCTACATTTTGGCTATTACTTCATCCTTCTGGTGTGATTCTCTTTTGACGATGACCCTTTGTTTCTTATTAAATAAGAAATCTGAAGGGGGCATCTCTTCGGATGAGATTGGGGCAAGATCACTCACAAAAATGATTTCAGAACTAGGATTTCTAAAGCTAGACTGCAGAGGTGTCAATGATGTAATAAGAGTATCAATATATGTAGACTGTTGTTTCTCTACTATATTGGAAGCTAGTGTGGTTGGTGTCGAAGGAGATGCATCATGTCCTTGCTTTAGGTAATCTTTGAGGTGATCCAAGGCCTGGGGACTTAGTTATCATGACAATGAGGCTTCTAACTCTTGTGCCAAAACCTCGGAGATCTTAGGGGCTTCCTCAATATTATGTTAAATAGGGTACTCGAGATCAAACTTGGAGGCATAGATTCCTGTGCGAGTGGCTATCGACTCTACTTGTAGTATTTTTGGTAAACTCTTTCGCCTATGTCTTTGGAAACTGAGGAAACTAACCTCCTTATAATACCTATCTCCTCTGAATATGTCATCATATGGGGAGTTTTAATGCACATATGTTTTCATGTTGAATTGGGCTAGGTGGTTCTCCACAATTTTGTGTGGGTCGTGCCTTTTGAATTCGATGTCAACCAATTTCACATCTTCCAAGACTGCAGCCTCCACTTTGGAGTGACCAAAATCCAATAGTGAAAACATGCCAACCTGGATAGGAAAAGTTGGCCATACTTTTTTCTGGGCTACCTTCATCTCTTTCCTGATGCCTCCCATTACCGTCTGGTAAGATACTTCCCTGCACACTAGCCGGTCTGGTAAAAATCGCGGGAGAGCATGGGGAGGAAATGAGCATCCAAAAACCCTGATATAAGAGAAGTTTTATTCAATGAACCAATATGCTAGTTTGCCTAGATTTCCCATAATCTTGTCTGAAATCCGAGGAGGTGGACAACCATAAAGGGATACATGAATAGGAACTACTACATGGTTATAGATTTCATAAAATAAATCTTTGGATTTGTCCTCCCACAGCTTGGAATGTTAGAAGTGAATGGGTTCTGCACTAGTTGGGGTCCAGCTCCAATTCATCAGTGGAAAATGAGTCATGAAATATATGGTGTCCATGACATATGCAAACATATAGAAAGGGGAAGGTTGCCCCTTTGATTTCTCCATTTTGTATTCAGTAATATCTTTGGCCAATTTGTCTAACAACATTTTGGCCTAGTTAAAAGTGTATCCCTCGGCCACCTCATGCATGATAGATACCCATTCCACCGGGAAATGAGTAGGAATATTCTTCCCAAACAATCTACATAGCATCATGGCTACATAAATCATGTGAATGTCCAATGATGTTGTGGCATACATACCATGAGCATTGGCCCCAAACTTCTCTAGGTGTCCCCACCAGGACCTGATTATATCGAGATAACTCTTGTCATATTGTATGCATTCATTTTGCTCAAACTCCAACATAAATGCAGCATTGTAATTATACTTAGGATTGGGAGATATATTATAAATTACTTGGAGGTGTTTTGGTCGAAAATAACCAATGACAACCTTATGGTGGTTGATGATGCTCTTGGATTGGACATCAACATTTTCCAAGGCACAACTTATCATATCATTATCTAACATGAGTCTCGGTCGCGCAATTATCTTGTGTAGCTCTGACTAGGCTATAAATCTCAATTTATCTTGATGAGTATCGTCTTCTTCATCACCAGAATCTTCTAGACAGTTTATGATCTCATGTTCCAGAACCTTGAACAACTGTGTCCAAGATTTAATAGAGTCTATGTCTCGTGGCGTAGTGTCTGACAGAACGTTCGCATTTGGATTTAATCCCTCACCAACAACATCAGGCTTGTTCATCATCTTTCATGGTGCCATAATATCAAGAGAACATAACGAGGTTACATGTTGCAGAGGAATTGTGTGAGCTTCTCAATCAGTTAAAAATCCCTACTTTGTGGAGGGTGAAAATGAATTCAAAATCGAAGTGTTTTTATTCACATAAGATGCATTGATTCTAGTATAGATTTATTGACGACAAATTTATTAACTTTAATGGAAAATTCTACCTGGAAATCTGCAATCCGCATTTGATTCATTATCATTAATTATTCATAAATTATATTAATATTCGGTGATTCGTGTTCGGGAGTTTTAGATGAGACAGAGTGAGAATTTCTCGAATCCTGAATCTACGAAGGTTAATCCCTAGATAATCGCATTTAAAACCTTAATTAATCATGTTTAAAAATTTTGTGTTAACTTCAAGTGTTTTGGGTTTCGGACTTTGGGAACTTTAAATGTAGCTTGAGGGGAAATCCCTGAAAACCGAAACTGTGAAGTGATTAATTATCTGATAATCGATTTTAAGTCTTAATTAATCATATTCAACTTTAAGTGTTTCGTAAATTCGGACTTCAGAGATTTTGGGATACGATGAAGGATAAATGTATGAACCCCGAAGTGCAAAGACATTAATTATCTCTTGACCATGATCAACCTAATTAATTAGAGTTTAATACTTCGACATTTTGGTGCTTCGATGATTTGTGAATTAGTTCTTTGTTATATTTATGAAGGGTCATCTCTCGTAGTGACATGTCATAGATGATGTCATTCTAGATGGCGTGTCGGGAAAAGTGAGGTGCCACGTGTTACTTATAATCATATGAATGTTAAAACGAAAATGTCAGAAATGGGTGCCACGTGTCATCTTAGGGAAGACTCAAAAGATACACGCGTACTACGAATCGTGTCTTTTAAAGGTTTAGGAAAAGTGATGAACGTACACTTTCGGGTTTTGGGTATTTTATCGCTGAGACTAATTGAAACGCCCGAAGCATAGAGCTCCGAAGTGAATTATAGTGATTTACCTATTTAATAATTAGGCGACTCCAAAACTCTGGAGATATAAGGATCATTCAATCAAACAAAAAACTTCATCAATGACAGATATCAAGAACACCTTATTACTAATTAACTAGAAATGAATTTGATTTAAAATTCGAAAGTTATTTTCTAAGTTGCCATTTTTGAAATAATTATATTTTCATGAGGTGAAGAATATAAAGCTCAAAAGTTCATAATTGTATGTGTTCCAACAGAAGGAAGGGTGCTCAAAACCCTTCAGCAATGCCTCCAGATCCAAAGGTGGAAAGGGAAGAAAATGGGAGAAATGCACTTACTTCCATAAAGGATTCCATCAAGAATCTACATGTATGTAGAAACATATAGATCTAATGAGCCAAATACTTCATCAAAACAACCTTGGAGATTGCATCCCTGAGGGTTCCAAGAAGAAGAAGCCAAAAGATTAGAATCCCAAGAAAGACAATTCTAGCCATGATTTGATTTCCATCAACTCCTCTGTCGATGCTTGGATCTTAGATTTAGGTGCATCATACCACATGGATACCACAAAATAAGTATATTCTTCATTGGATGCATGCAAAGGTCCTATTCTGATGGGGGACAACTCTACAGTCAAGGTCACTGGCAAAGGAAGGATTGAACTCACAAACAAAATCTTCAAGAATGTGCTACATGTTCCCAAACTTTCCGTCAAACTTGTCTCCTTGTATTAGATGACTAAATATGGCACCGAAAAGAGAGTCATATTCACACCTGATGTAGTGGATATCTATGACATGCAAACCAAACACATTTTCTGAATTTATTGAACCAGATTTTGCATTACTGCTTACCCATGCTGATGAAAGTAGTAGGATATGGCACGAAAGGTTCAGGCATTTAAATTTCAAATATATGAAACAACTCAACAAGTAGGGAATGGATGATGGTCTACCCGACATCCACTTCTCCAAAGGAATTTTTGAGGGATGTGTTATTGGAAAACACCCTTAAGAGAAATTCGACAAAGTATAGACTCAAAAGGCTTCTTTTCCTTTAGATTTGATCCATAGTGACCTCATGGGCCCTTTTCTGCATCCATCAATTAGTAAAGTGAGGTACATGCTCATTTTTGTTGATGATTTCTCACACTTCACATGGATTTTCTTTCTTAGTAAAAAATCAGAAGTCTCTCAACACCTCAAAGATTTCAAATTCCTTGTTGAGACATATTCAAGAAAGAAAATCAAAGTCCTCCGAACAAATAATAGTGGAGAGTATGTCAACCATGAGATACAAAATATTTTTCATGAGGTATGGATTCAATTGTAGCACATGGTTCCCTATACTCTGCAACAAAACGAAGTTGTTGAGCGAAAAAATAGATCTCTAAAAGAGATGGCATCTTGCATGCTAAATGCAAAGTCACTTCCACAAAGATTATGGTATGAAGCACTTAATTGTGAAACCTACATCCAAAAAATATCTTCCCATAGATGTTTCAAGGATAAGAACCCCTACGAGGATTGGAGCAACCTCAAACCAGAAGTGACTCAGTTTCATATTTTTGGTTCATGTGCATGGGCCAAGATTCCCTATTAGAAGAGAAAGGAACTTGATCCACAGAGAACAGAGTGTATATTTGTTGGATACCCTGATGGTGTGAAGGGATACATACTCATTTATATTTCCTAGGACCGAATCATCATTAAGTGAAGTGTGCAATTCGAGGAAAGTGTCTCGCATGTACCTTAGCAACCGCATGAAGACATTTTTTTTCTTCCACTTGTCAGAGATGATGATCATGCACACGTCGACTCTTCTTCAGATGAGAGTTCTGATTCATAGGATTTAGATGATCTAGATACAGAGTCAGTATAGTCAAATGTAGAATTAGTGCATACAGATGCAGTTGTAGAGCCAACATTGAGGCGCAAGTGGGACCAGACTAATCTTCAGTATGCAGGGGATGATGGATCTTGTTGGGGATCCAACTAATACTAGGAGGAATCGATATAATTTCAAGGAGCCACCTCTTGCACTCACTGCCAATGAACCTTTTTCACCCAGGAATATTTTCTTGGTTCAATATTCAGATCCACAGTCTTACGGTGAGGCTGTTGGAAATCCCTTTTGGGAATCTGCCATGCAGGAGGAGTAAAACTACCTCCTCAAGAACCAAACTTGGGATCTGGTTCCCCTTCCTTCAAGAAGGAAACTTGTTAGGTGCATATGGGTCTACAGGACCAAGAGCACGGTGGATGGACAGGTTAGCAAATATAAATCCAAGCTAGTTTCCAAAGGATTTTAGTAGGTGCATGGAATTGACTATGATGAGAACTTCAGTCCAATAGTGAATATGGATTCCATAAATTTGGAACTTTCTATTGCGACATCCAAAGGATGGAAATTCCATTAGATGGACGTGAAGAATGCATTTCTTCATGGTGATCTCTCTTAGGAGATCTATATGGAGCAGCCCCAGGTATCTATGTAGGATTCATATTTGGTTTGTCAACTGAAGAAGTCTCTTTATGGCCTCAAGCAGGCTCCAAGGGCATGGTATGCCAATATGGATTCCTACCTATTGTCACAAAACTATGTACATTGTAAATCATACCCGAATATTTACATGCTCAAGACGACCGATTCACTTCTACTTCTAGTTCTATATGTTGATGATTTGGTGATCACCGGTCGCTCAAATTCAATGATTGTTGTAGTCAAGAGGATTCTACATGAAATGTTCTTTATGACAGACATGGGTCCACTACATTTATTCCTTGGACTCGAGATCATTCAGGATGCATTACGCATCAAACTATCTCAGGCCAAGTATGCACGAGATCAACTTCAAGAATTTAACATGACAGACTGCAAGTTTGGCCTGACTTTTTTCCTATCAAGAGTCAGACTTGAGGATGGTAGAGACCCTCCACTGGTTGAAATCACATTGTACAGACAACTAGTGGGGAACTTGTTGTATCTCACACACTCCATACCATACCTTTCCTATGCAATTGGAGCAGTCTCGAGGTTCATGCAAGAGTCGCATGAGTTACATTGGAAGGATACAAAGTGTATCATTCTATACGTATAGGGCACCATCACCTTTAGGATTCAATATTCAACAGACTCTACATTGGAACTCATCGGGTTCATTGATTCTGACTGGGCTGGCGATAGAATTGATTGGAAGTCCACATATGGTTACTCACTCAATCTTGGTTTTGGGCCTATCTATTGGTTGAGCAAGAAGCAGGTTGTTATTTCTCTATCTTCAGCTGAGGCAAAGTACATAGGGGTAGTTAACATAGCCATTCAGGTTACGTGGCTACAACATTTTCTCACTGAATTGGGAATTCAGTTTCATCGGTCAATCGTCATCTGGTGTGACAACCAGAGCACTTTGAAGTTCTGCAGAGATCTAGTTCAAAGGTAGAAAATGAAGCACATCGAGATCCACATGCACTACATCAAGGACTTATTACACAAGGGGATCATCGATCTATAGTTTTGTCCTTAAGAAAAAAAGACTACAGACATCTTCACCAACACCTTCACTGAGAAGAAGTTTCATTCTCTGCACAGTCATTTTGGAGTGAAGAACATAGTTTCCTAGCAACTGTCAGTTCTTATTTTTACATACATTGTAATTTGATGGGGGGGTTTTCCCATTATGTTTTCCCTCTTTCCTCATTTATTTCAGTGTATCTTTTTTATTTCGGTACCTAACATGGCCTCGTTGTTGAGACCCATTCTTTATTTTCACCGTAGTGATGTTCAAGGGGGGTGTTGGAGATACTTCACACACACCTATGATTTATTTTTCCTAATCTTTACCTTATTTTTATTAGTCATTATTCAGTCTCCTATATTTTAGGGAGAATATTTCTCTAGGAGAATATTCTCTTTAGTTCACACTTTAGTTTGATCAGTTGAGTGGAGTCTAGATGCCACATTGGTATTATCACCATGCATCATTGGGATCATCATCAACTAATGCACATTTTCCTTGGGATCATCACCAGACTATCGCATTACTCATGATTCCTTGATCTCCTCCTCACTTCACTATGTTTTAGTCTGTTAATTGAAGACTGATAGACTAGTTAATTCAGACTAGGCGACAGTTCACTCCCGTAACTACCCTTGAGACTAGAGTAGGTGGCACTTTGCTCCCGTAACTACTAGTGTATGTCCAGATCACTCTAGACCACCACTATGGCGCATTGGCTTCTCCTGCAGTGCACATTGGTTGATTTATACATAGTATATCATGTGTAAATTATCAGTCATTCATTTGGTTAATGAGAATTCTTCCATTCTTTCTCTCTGTTGGGTATGTGTTATATTTTTTTCATGTGTGTGTGTGGGCGCGTCAGATTCAACAACTGTGTTTGACGATCCCTATTTTTAGAGGATTTTTAGCGATTTTTGCTATTTTTAGCGGAGTTTGCTATTTTTAGTGGTTTAATAAAAATAATCCCGGTTTTAGGGATTAGGGTTTTGGTATCTACGGAATACCTAAAAACATTGTATATATTGTATAGTGAATGGTGAAATTAAATATAATGAATATAAGAAAGGTTTCCCTGGTTGAGGGTTTCCGATATAAAATCTTTGTGTACTCTGTGTATGAGCCATTGATTAAATTTTTTTTTGCTTAAGAATCTATATGAATTGCTTTACTTCATAGGTTTAAAACTTACATGTGGTATCAAAGCTCATTTTTGGCTTCAAAGGGACACCTTTGTTGTTGAGGGTTTGGCTTGGTATTGATAGATCAAGTTTATCTCGGGTCTGTGATAAACCTAGGTTTAGTGGGAGATTTTGCAGTGGAGATTTGAGTATAGAAAGAGGAATGGTGAGCTCTTCTAAAATCGAGATAGAGAAGTTCAATGGTAAAAAATTTGAGCTATGGAAGCTAAAGATGGAGGACCTTCTTGTAGACAAAGAACAATGGATCACTGTGGATCCTGGTACACAGCCTACTGGTACACCGTCTACTAGCACACGGGCTACTAGTACACAGGCTACTAGTACACAGCCTACTAGTGCACAAACTACTAGTACACCACCTACTGGTATGTCGAAGGAAGATTGGGAGAAGTTGGATAGAAGAGCAAGGAGTACTATTCGACTCTACCTAGTAGATTCAGTGTTGTTGAATGTCTCAGGAGAATCTACAGCCAAGGAACTATGGGATAATTTGGGGAATTTGTATCAATCAAAGTCCCTGGTAAACAAGTTGTTTCTTCGAAAGAAGTTGT